>VMDR010028722.1:0-13037 GCA_007922815.1 Macrotus californicus | reverse complement strand
TATCAACCTGTTCACATCACCTATCAATGTAATCAAAAACAGTTTTTAAATTTTAATTCTAGACAATACTGCATCACATTGTAAAAGACCATATTTATATGTAGTATTAAATACTTATTTTAATTCTATTCCATCCTGCAACACATACACAAATTAAGTATTTCATCACCCACTCACAGTTATATAGTATTTTACGATTTTACTGGAAGTTAAGTATTAGGGTGCACACAATTACCCTCACGTGCAGAACCCAGATACCACTTGTGGCTGTTCGCGCTTATGCTCATTAGGTCAAATGAAAGGAAAATGTGCCCCCTCAGTCACACCAGTCACATTTCCAGAGCTGGACCGCGGATGCAGGACATTTCTGCCGCCACAGAAAGCCCTGTTCCACTGCGGCAAATGATAAACGCAAGGCCTTGAAAACGTTAAGTGACTTGCTCAAAGGCTAGGAAGTTACCCAAGCAGGACTCAAACTGTCCACGACTCTCACTGTTGACACACATCGTCTGCACACGCCATAGAGCAAGATGGCTTGGCTAATACGTTGCAGGGCAAAATTAATCATGACAATTCTTGTGTCCTAACAGGGTGGTATGGTAGGTAAAAATGATGGAAGAAATTAAAAGACAAAAAGTAGAGAATCCCAGCCACATGATATTCTTTCAAATGTCTGAACAATTTCTGTTGCTGTTAAGACCCTGTTGTCTAAATATGCGTGCCCGGTTCGGCTGTGGCACTGTTCTCAGCCTGCTCGCTCTCCTGCACATGGGGTTCCAGAGGCCCCTGTCCACCAGGGTCTCTCTAAAATACTGAGAGCTTGCTAGCAGGTCACGGTGCCTCTGAGCAGTACCTACACGATCTGAAATGGGTACTTCTTATTCCACAACTGTCGTTTGGCCTCATCTTGAGAAAATGATCACTTAAAACCCCAGGTTCTCCTCATGTAAATTGCTATCAACACACATTATTTAAGTATTACATTTGCTTCTTCCAACACCAGCAGGAAATCACTACCCTGAATTTGGCGCTTTTCATTCTTATGCATTTTGTTACTCTGTAACTATGTGCATATTTCAAAACAATACACATATAGTGCTGTTTCCATGTTTTTAATTTTACATAAATGCTTCCATAAATATGTTTCTTCTAACTGCTATTAAAAATCAACTTATTTGAGATTTGCAACTGTTAGTAAGGCTCCGGTTCTCAGGCTGCCACTGTGTCCAGCACCCCATCAGAGACGCACACTGCGGTTTACGTGCCCTTCCTCCCCCGGCAGACACACAGTGCTGCAAACCTGCTCCTTCGTGTCTTTCAATGCAGTGCTGACTGAAGTGCTGCCCAGACACAGTGCTCATCCACGCGCTGTCTGGTCACCAGTCCTCAAGGACGAGGGGCTTGAGCCAAAATGCACATTAATTCCACTAAACTCAAGGTTTTAATTAACTTTTAAAAAAATCATTGTAGGACTTTCCAAATGAAGACAGCATCACGTTGATTCACTGTCTGGTGCAAGCTCTGTATCTCACCCTGGCCCTGAGATGGAGCGGCAGCAGCTCTGTCCTAGAGCGCAAAGTCAAGAATTCCCCCAGGGCATGTACCCAGCAGTGGAATTACTGAGTTGCAGGAGAGGACGCAAAATACAGCCATTGCGGAGCTATCGGCCAAGTACACCAGCTCATATTTGTATGTTTCCTGGCCACTCGGGGTTGCTTTTTTCTCAATGGACTGTTAACAATTTCTGACAAGTTTTCTATTTTGACTTATCTTTTTAAGAAATAGATCTGTAGATAGTTATTATCCAGATATGTCAGCTACAATATACACGTTTTTGACAGCATTTGCTTTCTACAAAATCATGCAATAAAAACAGGACTCGGGAAAAAACCACGATCAAGGTTGACCATTGAAACAATGCAACCTTGTCATTAGAACAAAGATGTGTGTGTTCCAAGTAAATAAGGTGCCACGCCAATGCAGGATTTTTTTAAAAGGGAGAGGTTAACCTGACATATAGAGAGCTAAGGAAGGATCGATATGATACTGCTGAGCTATGAAGATAAAAGCCAAGGCACAACACCTGAGTGGAGCTACGAAGGAAGCAAGCAGTTCCAAAATAAAGCCCCTGGCCTAACGGAACTGGGAGTAAGGCGTTCAGTGAGCGGGTGTCTTCCATCGCTGGCTCCCACACACGCTTTCATCTGATGGAGCAAACACGCCGACAGTCACTGTGTATGACCCAGGAGGATCATGCCATTCACTGTGCTGCCACCATGTCCCCATTTACCAATGGCAGTGAGCTAACTGCATTATAGAAAGTTGCTAACAACAGCATCGTTTCAGACACCAAACCTTTGCTGTTATGTATATTAAAAAAACCTCTCAGTCGGAGGTCTAGTTTTTTACTTTTTCATAGTATAATGATATAAGAAAGTTTCAAATTTTAATATAGTCAAATTTATCAACTTTTCTCTTAAATTTTTATTGGGAGAGGCTATGTTAGCTCCCCCCACAATTCCTTACCAAGAGGTCAAGAACATTTTGCTACATCCTTTTCATACTTTAAATTCTGGTTTCAGTAGGTAGATGTTTAGTCCACCTGGAACTGATTCTTATTTCAAATGTAAAGTAGGAATTCAACTGTTTTTCCTTATCAATAACCAATCGATGCCAGTATCATTCATTGAATAGTTCATTCTTTCCCTACCATATTGAACTAACACCTCTGGCCAATCAATTTTTTCATTTACTCATTTAACAAACACAAACTTTTTGCTACAAAGTTTGTATTGTCTGATACTAATTTAGCTTCCTCAGTTTTCTTTTAGTTAAAAACTGCCTGGACAGTTGTCTATCCCTCTGCTTTCCTATTTTTTCTGTATCTTTCTGTGTAGGTGTGTTGCTTATCCACAGCACATCCCAACCTTTCAATCTGATTTCAACTGGTGAGTATGTTCTATTTAGATTTATTATACTCACTGATACTGAATTTACTTTTATTTCTTTATTTTTTTTACTATTTCCTGTTTTTCTCTTTGCTTCCCCTACCCTCAGCTTTTAAATCAAGTTCTACCTTATTTCTTTTGTTGGTTTGAAAGTTACTTTTCTATTCTCTTTGTGATTAACCTAAAATCTTTTTCAGTTGGAATTTTTCTGTGTTGCTTTGAAGCCAAAAGCACTGGATGAGACACCAGGTGGGCCTTGGGGCCAAACACACACGGCTGGACCTCGGCTCTTCCATCTACTAGCTGGGTGACCTCAGAGAGACTTCTTTCCTGGGGTCCCCCCACTCATTTCCCATTGTGAACTGAGACTGTTACAAGGCTTACATGAAATAACCTATTTAAGAAGCTGTGGACAATACCTGGGTCACAGTACACGCTGAACAAATGATAGATTCTTGGATACAAACAGATGTGGGTTTAAATCTTCATTCTAACAGGGGAAAAAGGAACATTATTTTTTAACAAATGGGGGGAGGGGGTTTCGATGAAGAAGAAACCTTTTCAGCCCTGACTGCAGTGTTCGCAACCTTGAGGACGCTCTCTCGCTCTGCCGTCACCTGGTCTGGGAAGACGAGCTCAGAACTCACCCTTTATGGTAGACGCACAGACAAGGCAGCCGGGCTATGGTGTCTCCTTGCTGCAGGTCTTCTAGGCAGATCGCACACTCCCCGGCGTCTTTACTTAGGACGTCCTCTGAGGAGAGAGAGAGCGAGTTCAGGACAGTGACACGGAAAGAGCAACTATGTGAGTGCTAACTTACAGAGTGGTGGGTGGCATATTTTGTCTGAAATACATGAAGCTCAGCACCCGCATTTGAAATAGTGTTCATCCAGCAGTGAGTGATGTTTACCTTACAGACAGTGTCTGTCATTTCCATCTCCCTGAGGTGCACAGTAAAAGCCAGAACCATACAGAATCTCCAACTTGCAAAGGATTTTGCTACAAAACTGTATTAGTAAGTCAGTTATCTGTCATTTGGAATTCACTTCCTTCTCCCACTAATCAATACTAATTTGATGCTCAAGATAGTTTTTAAAAGTTTAGAGAGCAATGTAGCTGAAAAGACATAAAAATACTTTTATAATTTTTAAAATTCCAGAATAACACAATTAAATAAGATAGAGAAATCACCCTGAATATAGGACTTTTAAAAATATCTGCTTAACTCAAGAAAATGCCAAGAGAGATCAAAGCTTTTGTGTAGATTCTGAAAGGGACTTTGGAAACATGAGGACTTCAGACATTGGATGCAAAGTCTATTTTCTTAATGATTTTCCATGACAATGCTGACCCTACCTACCCAGGCAGCAAATAGAACGGCCTCCAGAGGGCCGTGACAGAGCTTTAAACAGTGTCTTAATGGTAAAATCCTTCATAAAGCAAAAATTGCTTTAAAAACAAAAATACTCTCTCAATTTATGTTTTACATTGAAAATTTAATTTAAATTATATTTTATTAATGTTAAATTTTAATTTTTACAAGCATCTTGCCTCAAATGGAGTACATTAGCCAGATATGCTTTGTTGACTCTTTTTAAGTGAGGAAAGTCAAACATGCCATTGCCAAAGAGGATGGGAACCTGAGGAGGGCACATTCCCAGTAAGTTTACAGACAGCTCAAGCAGGAACATGCAATGTGAGTTTGGACCATAGTAAATAAATTACTGTTTGGAGGAATAAAAATCAAGCTGAAGGGGAAAGGCTGCACCAATCTCTACCTAAGGGCTGAAAGACAGAGCAAGGTAAGGGAGTTTCTGGAGATTAAGTATTTGTACTATAAAAACCAACCAATTTAATTGTGCATGTAACTGTGGTCGCTCCTTGTAGAAAAATACGTTCTGCAAGTATCCCCTTTAGTTCTTCATTTTGAGACAGCACATTAAGAGGAAACACAGCCTCCGTTTGGCCCAGGAAAGAGAAGGCGCCAGCGGATGATTTATGGGTAAGGCAGGAGGGGTGACGGGCCACTCGCACAGCAAAGGCAGGGCATCGGCAAGGAGGAATTATGCTTTTGGAATTCAGGAAACAGGGTTGAGGCGATTCTGGTTAACTACTAAGTACTTCCCAAGCTGGTATGTCACAGCCAGACTCAACCAGAAAAAGATTTCTGGACAAGTGAAGCTGGTCCATGGAAAACGCTGTTTATCAACCCTTCCCTCCAGGATCCTTGCCCTGTTTTTCTCTTCTCAACCCTGGAGGCCCCACCCGCTCCCCTGATGCCAACCCCACCCCAAGGCCAGGTCTTGCCTCCTCTTGACCTCCATTTCTCCTTTTGGCTAGCTTTCCACAGACAGGGAACAAGTTTACTGTAAAGCACCTAACAAATGATAAAGGTAACTGGAATGCGAGGACCCACGAAATGGAGGCCACCCTAGTGGCCCTGCCCATGTCACAAACCTAACCCTAAGTCAGCCTGCAGGTGTGGGGAACACCTAACACCAGTCACAGGCCTCCACCTTGGTGGCCGCCATCTCACCTCATCCTAGAACACAGGACCTGCCAGCCAGGCCACTCAGCAACCATGTCCTTTCTTGTCGTGCCTGTAACCCTCTGCAGAGCCCACCCTCGCCTGAAATCCCTCAGGAGGTGCCAGGTAGGCGGTGTCCACCCCCAGCCCCGGGGCTGATTTCCAGCGCATAAGGACATTAAACTCATTACTGAATTGTTTTAGATTTGACACTAGGATAGTAGTGGGGAGAACAAAAAGAAAATGATCTAAAGGAAACATTAAAAGTCTGCAGTGCCAAATAATATAATATATTCTCACCATTTAGATTTTTTTACTGCAAAGATATATATACTACACTGTAAACTTCAAAAAAAAAAATCAACCATCACTTTTTTTATCGAGCCTAAGACACTCAATGATTATCCATTAATTTTATATGCCACCAAGTAAGAAAAAAATACCTCCATTAAATTATGATACAAATCAATTTTAAGACATCTCATTTTCCAAAGTATGAAAAAGAAGCACGTCTTAGAATTGATGGAACAGAGTACCATATTTTCTGTGTCTGGAATACATTAACGGTGCTCCTGGATTTCAGTCTAAATGAACAACAGAGTCCCAAGCATCATAAATTGGGAAGATGAGATGGACCAGCTTTCCAGAAAGAAAGAGTAGTTAGTGCCACTTTTGCCAGAAGTCCGCATGACCAATTCTTAACGCCAACTGAAAATAAGTGGAAACCCACCAAGGACAGGCTCCTGAAGGCGCTGTTCATGGAACAGCAGCCATCTTACAGTACGTTTAAGTCGACCTGTGACTATCAAGTCTCATTTCTCAATAGCTTTTTAAAAAATCTTTGAGTTGGGAAAACTTCAGTATCTTAACAGGGCTTGGTTTTATCCCATTTATAAGAGAAATTTGTTTATAACACAACAAAGATAAATCCAATTTGCATAAAATTCACAGAGTGATATCTATTTGAACAGTATACTTTGGAAAAAAAGAATATAATGTTACGCTTTGTAGGCGCGAAGTTCAAAAAAAGTCTTAGTTTAACCTAGAATGCCATATTAAAAGTCAGTCATTTTAATCACAAGCTCCCTAAATCTTAGTAACGAAAATAATCAGAAACGTAGTTTCTGTGTTAAGAAAGGTCTGCCTACATCCAAGAACACTGCAAACACATTAATTTCAACACAGAAGCAGCCCCACACTCACTGGAAATAGTTTCTAGGGAAGTGTTCTTTACTCAGGAAATAAGCCAATGCTAACACAGTGCCCCGCTCAACCGCATTTTGCTACGCAACTCTGAGTCAAAGGGCAGGTCACTCTCACTGCAAAGCCTCACAGTTACTGCCTCAAACAGCAAATGCTTAATATTCAAATTGGAAAGTCTACTCTCCAACAGAATCTGTCTTTGCATTTTTGAAAATATTTTCTGCCTTTGAAAACTCACTACGCAGTGTGATTCATTGTTGCCTACCTGGGGATTTGCTGGAGTGCTCACCTCTGCTACCCTGTCATGACACTGTCTTCTCATTCGGTTTTGAGCTTAGTAATGTGACACATTCAGAGTTAAATATGGCCTGGAAATACCACTAAATCCGGGACACTGGAGCATGATCAAGACAGCTGAGGAAAGATTGTTAAAAATCTTTAGCCAATCGACTGAAAACATTCACGAAGATGTTGCCTATAGGTGATGGGGCCAACGCTGGAGGACCTGGACACAATGAGAATAGACTACTGAGTAGCCAGAACTGACACTAGGGAAGCAGAAAGGGGAACGCTGGCAGATTCCACTTCCACAGTTGGCCAGTCTGGGTTTCCCCTCGCCACCAGCACTGACCAAGTGGAGAGACACTCAAGACTGTGAACAGGAAATGAAACTGTTGCTTTCGCAAAAGTGTTGATGATGATTGACCTAAATATCTGTAACAGTAAAAGTCCCATCAGTATATCACTTATCAGTTTCACTCTCCGTCTTAATCACAGGGCCTACACATTAATTTCCATGTACTGAAACAGGAAAATGTACTGAAACAGGAAAATGTACTGAAACAGGAAAATGTACTGAAACAGGAAAAGAAAAATAAAACCTGGAAGAGAGCAACGATTTGTAAACCAGAGGTGGGCACCAGAATCATTCTGGTGTTAATTATGTCTCAATGTAGGAAAAAACATTACGTATACCTGGGCCCATCCCTAGAGATCCTGAAATATACACCTGCCTGAGAAACACAACTACTATCAAGGGAACAGCATACTGAAGGAGAAAGAACATAAGATTTAAAATTGAAAACATGATGTGAATTTCTACTCTCAATATTGGTTAGCTAGGCAACCTTAAAATGTTGGTTAACCTTGAGTGTCCTTTTACTCTTCTTTAACACAATAAAGGTACTCAAACATTATGGAGCTGAAATTTTAAAGAATTACGTGAAATCTTTGTTACAAAAAAACACTATATAAAATAATAGTTTTTATTATCATTATTATCAGAAAACACCCTATGGACTTCCCCAGAAACAAAGCCGATCACTTATTTTTCTCCTCATTCTGGTACTGCAGCTGTTTCTCCACCTAGTTTCAACTTTGCCATAAACAACCCCTTGGCCACCAGAAGCTTCTACAGAGTACCCCTGACCTAGCCGTTTCTAGAGACCTGACCTATTAAAACTGCCAGCCCAGGAACAGCTCCAATCAAATGACACTGCCTAATTAATCTGAATGTTTTGGCTTCGTTCTGTATTTGTATTATAAACGTCCACTTTGTCATATGCTTTTGGACATATTTAAGTCTTTTCAATTGTTTTAATTCATGAGGTAACTAGTATTACCTCCACTTTACAGATAAGCACATTTGGGCTCAAAGAAGTTAATAACTTACCAGAAGTTACTAAACTAGTAAGTCTTGGGGTCAGAATTCAAATTTAGACTAACTAAGCACTTGGCCTTTTTATATTTCATGGGACTTCACTGTGAAAAAACATAAGCAGTGAAGAAAGTGAACTGTTTCAGGCAACTTCAAGTCTGAAATCCTCAAGATGGGGCTGACTACCGTATTCAGAGGCAACAGCTCAAGACTGCCCATGTGCTTCATCTCCTGCCTGGAGCCACGGCACTGCTGTAAGACTGGTTGTCAGAAAGGAGCTCCCACATCACTGCTACCTCCCTTCTCCTGGACGGGACACTGCCCTGTCCAACGGAACTTTCCATGGGACAGAGGCGGTCTCTCCTCTGTGCTGTCCAAAATGGGAGCCACAAGCCACATATGGCCCCAACGGAGCCAGTGTAGCTGAGGAACTAAATTTTAAACTTTATTTAATTTTAGTAAAATATGAAACCCTAAAATATAGAAAGAACATACATTTATAGACTAATTAAAAACTTCTGTAAATTGATACTTCACTTGTAGCCTCAAGCTCTTAATTTGCATTGCCCAAAGAAATTACTTAAAATTCAAGCAGCCAAATATGCAAAATGAAAATATTTAGCAAGTACAAGCACATATCCATCAAGGTACTGCAGATCGACACGTGAAAAAAAGCAGACAGCCAAAATCCTTTTGGGGTGAAAAAAAAGAAAAACGACCAATAAAACCAAAGTTGTTAGAGGCAGCCAAGAAAACTCCATGCGAAAACTTCATAATCATCACAACTCTATTTTCAGATCAAGCATCCAAACAGATATATGATCTTTTCAGCAAAAGACAATGCCAAGCACTACTATGGATCAGGCATTTTACCTGAAGACTTATTTTTTGTTCTTGAACCCTCAATGATAGCAGTAGAAAACAAAAGCAGCTGAAATGAGAAATAATCCCTAGAAAAATCAAGAATTAAAAAAATTCACAACATTAGTAAGAAGCAATCACTCAAAGTATGAAAAATTGGGGCTCACAAGATTTATTAATAAATACTTTCAGATATAAAGTTATCTCTAATGAATTTAAAAGAAGTTAACATTAATATTCTAGATTACAGATCCATGAGCTGTTACTGTACTCAAATATACTCAGGAGAATTAGACATGACATTTTAACAAAGGGAAATCGCCATTTTCACTGTAAGACATATATCAATAAAAACATGGGAAGATCTTTCAGTGAACTGTCTAAAACTCAAAGTTCCTAGTCAGTGCCAGCTTTTATAACTCTCTGAGAAACTTGTTCTGGCTTCAGTAGGAATTACTAGTGCCCTCTGCCTAGATGCCATTTACAATGACTGCACCAGCACTTCCTTTAGTTTATTTAAATGTAACTGAGAATTGACAGAACGCAGAGCCACTTTCCATCTGCACTGCTAGAAGCTTAAAGAAACAAGGTACAGGGAATAAGAAGCATAAATGGTAGGTAGAAGACAGACAGGGGGAGGTTAAGAATAGTATAGGAAATGTAGAGGCCAAAGAAGTTATATACATGACCCATGGACATGAACTAAAGAGGGGGAATGTGGGTGGGAGGGGGTACGCAGGGTGGAGGGGAATAAAGGGGGGAAAATGGGACAACTGTAATAGCATGATCAATAAAAGATATTTAAAAAAAAAGAAACTTAAAGAAACACTAACTCAACATTTACACATTTAGCTTTCTTGGGTTTTTGTTCCTAACTTACCTGAAGAAGCTAGCTCAGTATTAAGTATTTTATAAAATTAGGTACCTAACAATAAGCTGCAAAAAGTCATAAAGCACCTAAGAAATTATTACATTACCAAATTATTCCCTGATCTTCAAATCAAATTAACTTCCTTACCTCCCCTCTTTGTCACAAATCAACAATAAACCAAAATTTAAAACCAATTACATACACTGGTGCTAAACTGTAAACACGTATTTTCTTAAATGAGCTGTACACATTAAAAAGAAAAAAATGAAATTGCTAAATATGTAAGAAAATAGAATAAAATATATATTGAACTAAACTTAAGTTTCAGGTCCATTTTTGTTTTGAATCACTGCAGAGAAAAACAGCAGTCCAAAAAAAGAGAAAAAGCTCAGTGTGGGCTCTAATAACAACAGAAAAGGAACCAAGCAATCTGGATCATATATGATGTAGCCCTCCCCCCACCAAAAAAAAAAAAAGAAAGGAAGGAGGAGAGAAGGGAGGGAGATGGGGAGGAAAGGAGAGGGGGATGGGAGAGGAAGGAAGGGGGGAAAAAAGAAAGGAAAAGTGGTATGGACAGTTCTAAGTTCAAATTTCCACTGTTCATGTCATTCAGAAACGTAATGGGAATAACAATACGTACCTCATATGGCAGTGGCAAGAATTAAGTAAGATGATACCTGTTACATATCTAGCACTGTACCTGGCAAGGAGCACGTTTGTTCTGGAGACTAGTTATGTGATTATTGGCAGGAAACAACTCTCCCTCTGAGTGTGCTTTCTCCCACCTAAACATGCGGTGAAACCTGCTGGCCCCACCTGTCTCCGGGACAGGGACTGAGAAACCATGCACACGAAAGGCAGTGTGATGCAAAAACAACAGGTTTGAAATCTGCACAAACTTCTTTGAGCCTCATTTTCTTCAAATAAATTGCAGGTCGTAATACCTATATCTCACATGGTCTTTAATATTGACGAATAGAAACAAAAGAGCTAATGAATGAATGTGAAAATACTCAAAGGCTCTGTGAGCTGAATATAAAAAGTGATTTACCTACAGCATTACTGAAGCAAACTGAAAAATGTCAACTCAAACCATACTCTAGCATGCCACCATGCATGTCATGTTCTGTCAGAACTGTCGTTGGATTTGTGAGCCAGGAGCCTAGTGCTTTGTTAGGACGAGCTGGAGGAGGGTGACGATGTGTGTGTCTACTGCTCCTGCTGCCTGAGGGAGGCGCAGTGCCCTTCTCTGCTGCTGCCACCCGAGCTGTAAGAAAGTCAGCAAGCTGAGTGATAAATATTGTACCAGGGTCACAAACTCAAATGCCTAAATGGGGATTGCCAGGAAATATTCAAGAAGTAGCTCGTCTTTGAAAAACTATTTTGTAAGAACAGCGCAGTTGTGACAATAAATGGGACTGAATTTGGCCATGGTTTTGGGTAAGCGTGGCAAACTGCCGCACACAGTTGTATTCCAGGGCCATTATATATTTAAAGGCGTTAGCTGCAGTTAGGTTTTTAGGTGAAATTTCTCATTCTGAAAATACTGACTCAAAAAACATTCGTGATACTGTGTAAGCCAAACAAAGAAATGTCTGTGAGCCGGATGTAGCCCACACTTTGCAATCTCCGTACTGAAGAAACAAGTGTAAATTCTCTGAGGGCAGGGAACCTGGTAGGTTTTGCTTATCCAGAGAGTGGCACAGGGCATCACACACAGTCAATGCTAAACACACACTGTTTGAACAGCCAATGAAGCAAATGACCTCAGGGGACTAGAGAAAACACAAAACTATAGATGAACAGCCAATGGTCACAGAAAGTGCCCAAACGCCAGGGGGTGGCTGCTCCCCAGGGGGTGGCTGCTCCGGTGACTTAGGCACTTTGTGTGTGTTTGGTGACTCAGCTGAACGCAGACCTACTTTTTAGTGTATTAACTTCTTTATCCAAGAGACTCACATCAGCCAATCAACCAGAGAGCTCTGAATACACGCCACGTTTGCCAACAAATAATTACAGGTTGATTAGTATGTATGGATAACATACTAAAAGCATGTATGTACAGGAACGAGATTTAAAAGGTCCACTGCTGAAATAATAATGCAAAATAAAAAACTCACCAGTCTGGAAAAAGCAAGAAGCTGAGACAGCAGCTCTGTAGTAACAGAGCTCCTTCTTGGTTCCCTGCACCCGCCACCGGATCACTAAAGTAACTGTGACTAATTGCTGGATCCCGGAGACTCCAAATCTAGACTCATCCGAAACTCCATGTGATGAAGCCACATGAAAATCAAGAAAGTGCAAGTGTGAAATGTTTTTTGTTTTTTTAAATTGTTTTATGGAGAAAGAAAACAGAGATTTGGAAAGAGGTTTCTTTCTTTTCCATGGGCCCACTCCAAGTCTCCCAATCCTTAAGCTGCCCAGGAGTCACAGGACCTGAGTGAGTCCCACAGGGACAAGGGGAAGAGGCCCCAGAAAGAAGCTCCAAGTTGGGCCGAGACAGAACTCTCCCTGCACCCCAGAACCAGGAAACTTCTTTCCTTCCTTACACCTTCAAAAAATAAAAAAAGCCCGAGTGTCTGCCAAGCAAATGCCCACTGGGCTCACAAGAAATTATCTTGCATTCTCTCTTCTATCTGAGAAAGAAATAACAGTATGATCTACATGCATGTTCAGAGATTCAACAGTTGCTAACATTATGTAACAGAAAGGTCATGAGTTAAGTACACATTGTAAAGTGAATGAAGGTGAATCAAGCTGAAAAATTAAAATGACATCTACTGTATGTAAAGTCACAATGTATGGGAAGGAGGGGAGACTTTATAAGTAAAAGTTCCTAGAACCAAAATACATCATTTTAAATTTAATATTTCAGAGAAAGATAAAAAGAAAGGTCACTGCAGAAAACTCCATTAGTAATCTAGAATAAGTATCATGTAAGCAATTGCAAACCCCGCCCCCCCCCCAAAT
>VMDR010028721.1:0-13044 GCA_007922815.1 Macrotus californicus | reverse complement strand
AATCCCTTATTCAATGAGGAAAATAGTGAATGTGGGTGTTCCTAGGAGGATAGCTGTGAAATCAAATTTCTAAAGGCTTACTGTTCAATAGAAACTTTACATATACTATGGCAATTAACTTCATAGTAACACTACAAAACACTTAATATTAGCCTCATTTTATACAAAGTTAAATGCATGTTACAGGCCACAGAGGTGGTAAGTAACACATCTCATTCCAAATTCTATACTCTTTTCCTTATAGATTTTAACAGGTTGTAGTAATCATATCTGTAACATTAAAACCATATTTTAATACCAATTTCTTTAAACAAATACCCAGAAAAATCCATCTAAAACACTAAGTAAAATTAAATGTCTATTTTCAAGGAGATTTGACTCTATTTAGATATACAGATAAGTATGTAATTTTGACCTGATTAAAATATGCTGCTGTGCAAGTAGAGTAACATGTTTAGTTATTTATTAATAATTAACATTTAAATATTTACTTTAACTCTCTTGGGGATTCTGTTGCATAATGTGTAAAAGTTAAAGTCTCTAAAATTTAGATGCTATTAAGATAAACATATGTAAAACTGGGAGTACCTAAATATCTCTGAGCTCCTCTAACAGGAACAGATGTCATCCCAAGGGGACCAAACCATTTGGTACAGACCACTCGCCATGTCACAGACATCTGCATATGTCCACATTCACCCTGCCCACCGCCAGGAGACTGAATAGGATGTTTACAATGGCCACAACTTGGGCTTCCTTTTGGTCACAAACATTTACTCCATTTCCTCATGTGAAAAATATTCAAATCTTCTCCCAAGGGTAGCCAAATTCCTATTTTTACATGGTATGAGACTTCGTCAGGTCCACATGCTGTGCAGAGCTGGATAGATGATCTGTACCCCTCCCTCCTACATACCCATCTGATGGTGAAACAAGGACCAGATGACAACAACCAACACTCCCATTCAAAAAGGAATGTAGAGGAGAAAACATCAGTTACTAGTCTATAGCAATTCTGAGATTTCATTGTGCAAATATTGAGCAAATATTGCCAGAATCCCATACCTTCAAGATAGAAATATTCTGTGACTAAGCCCCAGTTCAGCTTGGTCCTTTGCTCTCTATAGCTCTTGACTTCACTCTGGGGATTCCTCCTTTGCATTGCTCTCCTTGGCTGTTTTTGAAATCAGCATTGAGCTGATTTCTTGGTTAGCTTCCTGTTGAATGTCTTTTAATATCTCAAAGCCTCATACTTGTAGTACAGGCAGGAGAAACCTTTGCCAGTGAGACTCTTTTGAAACATTGTGAATTTTATGTAGTTTATTCTGGTCAACTCCATGTGTCAAAAGCCACCTACAAAATTCTTTCACAAAGTACCACTCTCTCCTTAATTTTTAAACGTATTCATATAATTTGTTTTAGCAAGTAGTTTGTGTACATCAGGATTCTATGGGCTCATATCCCTAAGTATCCAATGAGCCTTGTTTGGCTTAAAAGAGCTACTAGATGAATTTGAATTCTTAAGAGGTTTTAACAAAGAATGTCACAGGTACAGATTTGACATGGTCCATGTTCTGGAGTCATGTCTTACTATAACACTCAAAATAATTGTCCTTTATCTGAAGCTTTTTCTCAATGGAATGTCAAAGAAAATCACACTGGGCAATGTTAAATAGACGAGGAAGACTTTATTTAAGATCATTGCGATAGAGGAAAGAGATTGAACTCAACTTGCTGAAACTAATTACGTTTTCCAGTGAGTGAGATAGTGGAAACATACTAGAAGAAATTAGGGAAGGAGATGGGCTAATGGTATGTCATCACATTGGGTTGTCCCTGAGTTTACAAATGTTTTTCTTTATGATTAAGCCATCTGTGTTTGCTAATTGGTGCACATTGAGGAAACTGGGCTTCCACCTTTCCCAGAGGAGAGGCAATAGAAGCACTATCTACCTTGATCACTGCATTTCTAAAGGATGGCTCCCCGATCTTAAGAAAGACATTTCTGGGTAGTAAAACAGGCAAGAGGCTGAGAGAATGTTTATGTCTCAAAGGTGCAGAGAAAGATTTACAATAGAAAGTTTTCTAAAGTAAATGCCCTAAGAACAAAGAGGCCAAGGATCTATAGTCAAGAAGAAACCTGCTCAAAGTTTACTCATGCTGAGAATAACATCCAGGCCATCTTGGTTAGAATACTCCATTGATTTGAAGAGAAACATTTCCTTTTTCCAGTCATGCAATTTCTGAGCTCTCTCTATTCTCTCTAAATTTTGCTTACAAACTGACCTTGTTTTGTTTTATTCTTTAATGAGCTTATCACTTTCCTGTAGTACCTCAATAAGAAATCAATGAATACACTCAGCAATTGCCTCAAATGTTTATTTTCCTTCTTTTCAGTAACTATAAATAAAATTTTACCAAATACCTTGCCACAATATACTATGATTGTTCTTCCACATTCCCAAAAGTGTCCCTTTGCTGCCTGCCTAATCCTAATGAAAATGACACATACCGTAGATTTTTATTTGATTTGTTTTGTTTTGTTCTATGGTATCACCACATCATCAATTTTTTCATAGTTAAATTTTGCTACATAAAGATCTAACATAAAATCTCAATGATACACACCATTAAACATTTTTCTTGCCCTTTGTCTGTGGGTTATCTTGGGCTATGGGGCTCAGTTGAAGGGTATTAAAATGCCAAAGGAAACTTTCTCATGATAATTGCAAGAGCACAAAAGAGAAATGCAAAATCTTCCACATATTTTAAGTTTCTACTGTCATCAGTTCACTAATATTCCATGCCAAAGCGAGCCAAACAGGTAAGCCTAAAGCTAAGGCAGTGGAAAGTCATCCTGTTTACCATGGGTAAAGGGGATGGGGAAACGAATAATGAACACGAACAACGACTTAATCTGCAGTAGCTATTTTTGTATTATCTTTTTTTAGTTTAGCATTTAAATGCAAGAAATGTCTGTTTCTCAGGGCTACTTTAGGACTAATATAAAATATCATATGTGAAGCACGAAATAAAGACACTGGCAGATGTAGAATTTACTTTCGTGGTTGTTTGTTTTTTGTACCAATCAAGGAAAAAACAGAGACTTTATACTGTGTTTTAGTTATCATTTATTTTTTTATTTTTCAATTACATTTTACTTTCAATTTTATTTTGCATTGGTTTCCATTATACAGCATAGTAGTCAGATAGTCTTATACTTTATAAAGGGCTCCCTCGATATTTCTGGTACCCGTACATAGTTATTGCAATATTATTGACTATGTCTCCTATGCGATAGTTCACATCCCTGTGACTGTTTTGTAACTACCAATTTGTACCTCTTAATCCCTTCACTTCTTTCATCCAGTAACTCAATTCCTCTCCACTCTGCTTTCTGTGTCTGTGAGTCTGTTTCAATTCTGTTTGTTTATTTTGTTCTTTAGATTCCACATATAAGTGAAAACATATGGTAATTGTCTTTCTTTGACTGACTTGTTTCACTGAGTATAATATGCTCTGGGTCCTTCCACAATGTCACAAATGGAAAGATATCATTTTTATGATCAATATTCCATTGTATATATGTATCACCACATTTTCTTCATCTGGCAGTGGACACATAGGTCACTTCCATATCATGGCCATTGTAAATAACACTGCAATAGAGTGACTTTAACCATCTTTACTTCCATCTTGCATCTTCCCATCTGGGTATCTTCTGTGATGGGGTGTCTGCCCATAGTTTATGCCCATTTTTTAAGTGAGTTTTTGTTTTCTTATTGTTGAGGATTAAGAGTTTTAAAAATGTATCTTTGGATACCAGTTTTTTATCAGAAATGTGATTTAAAAATAGTTTTTCTGAATATATAAAGAACTCACATGACCCCACACCAGGAAAACAAACAATCTAATTAAAAAATGGGCAAAGGACCTGAACAGACACTTCTCCAAGGGAGACATACAGAGGGTCCAGAGAGATATGAAAGGATGCTCAGCAGCACTAGCCATCAGAGAGATGCAAGTTAAAACTATAATGAGATACCACTTCACACCGGTCAGAATGGCCACCATAAACAAATCAACAAACAACAAGTACTGGTGAAGTTTGGGAGAAAAGGGAGCCCTAGTACATTGTTGGTGGGGATGTAGACTGGTGCAGCCACTGTGGAAAACAGAATAGAACTCCCTCAAAAAACTAAAAATGGAACTGCATTTTGACCAGGCAATTCTACTCTGGGATTATACCCTTAGAATCCTGAAGTACCAATTCAAAAGATCCTATGCACCCCAATGTTCATAGCAGCACAATTTACAATAGCCAAGTGCTGAAAACAGCCTAAGTGCCCATCAGTAAATGAGTAGATAAAAAAACTGTGGTACATTTACACAATTAAATACTACACAGCAGAAAGAAAGAAGGAGCTCCTACGCTTTTGATAGCATGAATGGAACTGGAAACCATTAAGCTAAGCGAAATAAATCAGGCAGTGAAAGATAAATACCATATGATCTCCTATAAGTGGAACCTAATCAACAAAACAAACAAGGGAGTAAAATAAAACCAGAGACATAGAAATAAAGAACAAACTGACAGTGACCAGAGGGGAGGAGGGAGGGGGGAAATGGGGAAAAGGAGGGGAAAGGTTGTCAAGGCACATGTATAAAGGACCCATGGACAAAGACAATAGGGAGGGGTAGGATTCAATGTGGGAGGTGGGGGTGGGTAGGGCAGAAGAGAGTAATGGGGAGATAATGGGGATGATTGTAATTGAACAGCAGTAAAAACAGAAAAAATAGTTTTTCTGAGTTTGTGACATCTTAAAATTTGTGACATTCACAAAATAACCCCATCTCCCCTCTCTCCAGCTCCCCCTATCATCGGGGCTTCTATGTCTTCCTCCAGAGAAAGCCTGTTGGGTCCCCACCTCGAACATAAAAAGGACTGATAGTGGCCTTTCCTAGCAACCTCAGACCAAGTAGACTCACCTGACCTGACTTTGGAGAGAGCCTTCATCGCCACTGAGCAGATCTCCCCTCATAGTAGCGGAATGTGCCAGGTATGTGGGCTGGGGGCTGGCACATAGCCAGGGCAGGGGTCACTGCTGGAGGATCCTGAGGCATGGTTTGGGCTCTGTGGCCTGCCCCAAAGCCACGAGCCCTATGCTCTGACCTTCTAGCACCTTCTATTAGGCCCCCTGTAGGATTCTTTCTGCTCACACAAGCTCAAATGAGTCCTGCTGTTGCAACTGAGAACTTCGCCTGGGTTGAGCATGTTCATAGTGGTCCCTGTGACAGGCTGAGCCTCCCTAGAGCCGCCTTCTTGAATGAGAAATGGGCTCCCTGCTTTAAGGGAGAGGGAACAGGCCAGAATGTGCAGGCCCATACCCTCCTGTGTCCTGGATGGCAGCTCAGCTCAGTTGAGTTGTGGAGCAGGGTGAGGCTGGTGTGGGGTTGGGGTATGAGTGTGCGAGGTGTTACATGGGGCAGGGCAGAGGCAGGATGGGTGAGACCTCCCAGCTGGGTGTGCAGTCACACCCAGATCCTTTCATCTCCTCCAATCACAGCCCCTCCACATCCATGCCTCCCTGAATTCTCAGCCCCAGGTCTCAGCACCCTGCACCCCTGCTTTCCCAAACAAGGCTCAAAGTGGACAAGGTGACCTGAGATGTAAGAAACTGCCCCCAACACCTTAAAATCATATTTACATTAGACAGAGAATCTCCACTTCTAGACACCTGTCTAAACAAAGAAAGATTTATGGACATGGATGTTCCCTTCAGCACACTGATGGGAGTGAAAAATCAGAAATGGCTCGTGTTCCACAGCAGGGGCTTCGAAAATTCTGAAAAAAATGCGGGGACAGAAAAAGCCAAGGAGGAAGAGGACTGAAAGTCAGTGTCTACCTCTGGGGAGATGAGTTTCCACTAGTCAGTCTCATACCTTGGAACACCTCTCGCCCAACATTCCAAGTGAACAATCACATGCACACACATGAATAAGCACAAGAATTCATGCATGAACACATGAACGTGGTAATGCAGGCACACACATGTGCCCATGCTGATGCAGTGTGCACACAGAGAGAAAGGACTGGAACAGGGAGCACCTCTGTCAGGACTCTCCTCGATGGATGTGCTTTCTCTTTTCTTGATGCTGAATTGCTTTAGAATACATTATTGTACTATAAGAAACCTTTATTTTTGTCACAAACATTTTAAAAATTAAAAACTAAATAATGTACTTTACTCCACAAATGAGTGATAAATGGACATATGGTTTTAACATTGAACATATGACTTTAATATTTTTAGACTATCAAAGTCATACATGCATTATAAAAAAATCTAGACATCACCTCAAGGAGAAGTCCCATCCCAGAGGTGACCATCATGAGTGGATTGGTGGGTATCTCTCAGGCTCTGCTTTTCTCATTCTGTTTGTCTGTCTTTGCCACAGGAAGAATTATTTTCACATACATGTTCTCTCTGTGGAAGTCACATATGTGTGGCCTAACAGATAAGAATCTGGATGTACAGTTGGTCCACATGTCTCACGTAAGAGGACACCTGAGCTCTTCATCTGTCAGCACACAGTGAGCTCTGTACCCATTTTAGCCACTACTCAGCTTCCCTTGTCCATGAAATTCACCAGCATTGGTGAAACTCATTCCCTCTCCTTGGACATTAATGTTTTTTCCAATCCCTGGGAATTTAATCAATGCATTGATGGGTAGACTGAAAAATATGTTTTTGAAAAATTGTGCAAGAATTTTTGTGGGGTAGCCTAGGATGAGCACTGCCAGATGAAAATGTGCAGGAGAGGTCAGGAAGCAACAAAGGCGGTGGGATTGAAAACTAAAACTGCAGCGGGCAGGTGACAGATATCCATACCCTCAGGTGAGGAGTGAAACTGGTGTGTGATACCCTGCACTCTGCTCGTGGCTAGAAACCTTCCTCCTTTCTGGATCTTAGCGACAGGAGGAGGGGCAGAGATGCTGCATGGCTCATGAGTGTGACAGACGCTAGCCAACATTGGCTAGAAAAGCAGGACAGTTCCAGAGTGCATAGGATTTTGGGTCTGGACTTTTAAACAGAGGGCATGTGGAGACTTGAAGCATTGTTCTTGCCCTGACTCACCAGCTTGGGAGCCAGCTCACAAAGGCCCAGTCCCACACTGGACCATGTGCCTGACAGGTGGGGGGCCCGTGGGATGCTGTGGCTCTGTACCACACAGATGTCCTGGACTGTGCCCCTTCTCTCACTCTGAGAGCAGCACAGGGTTGTGCAGACCCGAATATTCCCTGGGTCTGGAGGCACGAGCAGCCTCAAGTGCTGGAAGGGGGGCCCACAAATGGAGCCCCTGCGTGACCAGCTGCAGTGATCTGGCAGCAGGCCCCAGGCCCCAAGAGAGGGAAGAAGCTACTGCAAGGCAATGGTGATGTTGGTCTCAAAGTGTGCACTTCAGGGAGAGAGAGCCAGAAGGCGAAGAGCCATTGCCTCTCAAGTAACAGCTTTGGGCCCCAAGAGGAAAGATAAAATGGACAAGGGTATTTGGACACTAATTCTGGTTCTAGGGGTGGCTGGCTTCTTTCTGTGTTTTGTGAAAGAGATTGATCTGGACCTGGAGAGTCTCCAGATCCCCCAAATTGTGCAATTATTTAATAAATACTTTTTTCCTTCCCCACCAATCTCTGTTTTATGCTCCGTACACGGTGGTAAGCAGCCAAATCCCACTGTCCTCAGTGACACACCTGTGGAACTCGGACGGGTCCTGCACACTGCTCCTCCAGAGGAGGGGCCTTTCCTCCTTCTCTCCAAGGTTCTGCTGGGGACTCTGCTTCCTCAATTCGTCCACAGGGATGGTTGCCAACAGACCAGAAGCCTGCTACTCTGGTAGTGACAGTGCTCAGACCCCAGTGTTTACACTGTGTGTCCCCATCAGGGAGGTTGGACATGTAGGGGTGTGTACGTTGCTTCTCACTGGAAGTGCATGTGCTGGCACTCTTATCCCTTTAGAAAACATAGACTTTCAAGACTTTGCTGCTCCACAAGGATGTTAAGCCTTTCTCTGGCCTTGGGTTATGAGGAATGTTTTCCAGCTTGTGGTTTGTCTCTCTGGATTTGTGCATTTTTCTTGTTTTCATTTTGGGAACAGGAAGAGCCAGCCATTGCCTGACTTGCTTCTGGCCCTGTGGTCACACTTAGCACAGTGGTCTCTACCCTGAAATTATGTACACCCTGACCAGAAAGACTTCTACTTTTACATCTGATCTCTAATTCATCTGAGATTTTCCTATTAAATAATAAAACTGTGTGAGCAAAACCAAAATGGTACCATTGTAAGATTCCATTTATAAGAAATGTCTGAAATAGGTAAAAGGAAAAGAGACAGGAAGCACATCAGGGGTTGCTAGGGCAGGAGGAGTGGGGAGTGAGTCCTTCTGGTGCAGGGTGTCCTCTTGGCGGGCATGGAACATCCTGCAACTAGACAGTGGTGATGCTTGCATGGCATCATGAATGTATGTCATGCTTAGCAATAACACAATTTACAATATAAATGATAACTTTTATTTAACACTTACATTTAATCATACCCTGGAGAAAAAAAAACATAACAATTAAAGAAAATAAAAAGAGAAGGTCTAACAGGGGAGGTAAAAAACTTCTGGTGGGAAAGAGAGAGTAGATTGAATAATAATCAGATCTAGAATCGGTCCTGGTGCATTTTCCAGAAGCAGTTCCTTCTCTCTGGCAAGAACCAAGGCAAGTTCGAGGGAGGATTCTTCAGACAGGAATGGTCAGAGCTCAGTCAGGTCAGAAGCTGCTGCACAGGCCAGCCTGGGCTCCAGAGCAGCAGCTGAAGTGGCTGCTGGAGGTGGTCTGACCTCTAGGGTGGGCACATCTCCTGGTCTGGAATGGCATCTGGGTCTGAACCTCCATCGAGTTCCTCCAGAGGCACAACAAGTGTTGAATCAGAAGCTGGCTCTGCCTCCTGGACTACTACTGGAGTTATGAGAGGAGAAAATATCACCTACATGCCTGGATTTCCATGTGTCCCCAAGAAACAATACACAACCAGAGCCTGCCAAAGAAGCTACAGACCTGGACCTACCCTAAGACATCCTCTCCCCCACAGTCCAGCAGATAGGTGGTCTGAAGTCTGTCTTTGCAAAGAAGCCTCTATGGGTGCTTCTTATGTGTCTGGTACTCACCCCTCCCCAGAAGCTTGCATGTACCTCCACTCCCCATCCCACCCCTACTTCCCCCAACTTCTCACCCTTGGGATAAGAAGCTTCAAGCCCTGCCTGGCCCTAGTTGCTGCTGCTTCTGCCCACTGGACCTTTGCTCCAGGATAAGGTCCAGCCCTTTGTCTTCACAGACCTCTCCCCACAGGGAAAAAGCTTCATCTACAGAACTGAGGATACATCTCAGGTAGAGGACACTGCTCCACATCTGCCCAGCCAGCCTTGACCTGGGGTGTGAACATGACCAGCCCACCAGGGTTTTCAACCTCCTCAGCCTGTTCCTGCTTGGGGAAGACCCTCTTCCTGTGAATTCCCTTACACACACATGCACACACAGGTAGGTGACACAAGGTTACTCACTTGGGATCAGAGTTGTGGCCTGGCCCCAAACAAAACTGTCCTGGGCCTGTCTGTATTACCTCTGGGTTCCACCATGAAAAGGGCCCCAGGCGCCTGGGCTGAGTCTGGACCCAGCGGTGGAACATACTCTTGCCACTGCCTCTTTTGAGGCTATAGCCTCGGGACAGGGCGGACAACAAGAAAGCATCCTGCCAGTTCAAGTGCCATTAGCAAGTGAGCTGGGAAAGGGGCTGTTTTAGAATGTGGCTACCTGGTTACCAGGGTTCTAAGTTCCGTTGGGCTTTATCATCAGGAAGTAAGGCCACTGCCTGGGTCCACTACTTCAAGCATCTCCTCAGACAAAAGCAATACAAATAATATAAACAATACTTTTTATTTTTAACTTAAAGAAATCACACTGTGAGGAAAACAAATGGGAAATATAAACATTTTTTAAAAGGTCTAAGGGGCAGGTGAAACAACTTCTGGTTGGAATGTGGGAGTAGGTGTAAAGGGCCACAGGCATCTGGGCTGCGTAGGAGCGAAGTCACCCATAAGAAAGTTTGGGCATCCAAAGAAAGACATGTGTACTGCCTCTCATTAGAAGTGTTTGTGCTTGCCCTCTGCCCATTTAGAAAATGACTTTCAAAAGTTTTCTGTACCAGTGGGATGTCACAGCTCTGTCTGGCCTTGGGTTGTGAAGGTTGCTTTCCAGCTTGTGGTTTGTCTTTTTAGTTTTCTGTGTTTTTTGTTTTGTTTTGTTTTGGGCAAAGGAAGGGCCAGCTGTTGCTTGACTGGCTTCTGGACCTGGGGTTTCACTTAGCACAGTGGTCTGAACCCTGAGATTATCACAGTTACTACAAAGGTCTTTTTTATTTATATCTGATCTTCAATTTACCTGGTATTTCCCTTTCAAATAACCAAAAAGAAATTTCACATAAAAACAAACATACAGCCCTGGCTGGTGTGGTTCAGTGGATTGAACATTGGCCTGTGAACCAAAGGATCACTGGTTTGATTTCCAGTCAGGGCACATGCCTGGGTTGCAGGCCAGGTCCCCAGTGCAGGGCACATGAGAGGCAACCACACATTGATGTTTCACTCCCTCTCTTTCTTCCTCCCTGCTCCTCTCTCTAAACATAAATAAATAAAATCTTAAAAACAAAATAAAACAAAAAACACACAAACATACATATGTGAGTAAACACAAAGTGGAACCCAGTGTAAGATTCCATTTAACATCCACAATAAGGTAAGGGAGCAGAACGGGGAGCGGAGCAGGGATTGCTGGGGCAGGAGGAGTGGGGACTGAGTCCTTCTGGTGCAGGGTTTCCTCCTGGGGAGATGGAATGTGCTGCAATCAGACAGCAGTGATGCTTGCACAGCATTGTGAATGTGCGTCACGCCCAGGAGTGACACAGCTTACAACATAAACACTAACTTCTATTTATTAACTAAAGTAAGTCATGCCATGAAAAAAATGAAGGATAAAAAAGAAGAAAAAAGCAAAGAAATCCCAAATTAAAAAACAAACAAACAACTGAATCATGCCTTGGAGAAAAGAAAAAATAACAATTAAAAAAGTAAAAGAAAAATATAAAAAAGTGAGGTTAAAAATAAGAGCAGTTTTAACAGGTGGCTCTTAGAGCTGGCCCTGATTTATTTTCTAGAGACAATTCCTCCTTTCTTGTAGGAACCGGTGCAGCTTTGAAGGAGGATTCTCCAGGCAGGGGTAGTGAGGCATCAGTTAGGTCAGGTAATGTTGCACAGGCTGGCCTCGGTTCCAGAGCTTCAATTGGAGGGCTGCTGGAGGTGGCTCAACTGCTGAGGGCTGACACCCCTCCATGTCTGGAGCAGCCTGCTGGTCTGCCTGTGCATCAGGCTCCTCAGGATGTACAACAGATGTTGAAGCAAGAGCTGGCTCTGCCTCCTGTGCTGGTGCTGGAGTTGTGAGAGGAATAAAGATCACCCATGTGTCTGTCTTTCCACATACTTCTCAAAGACAGACCACAGCCACAGCCCAGGACCCCCCCAAAAAACATCCTCCCCCTGGCAGCCTGGCAGATGGGTGCCTGCCAAAACGAGGTAGCTCCCATAGCACTGTCCATTGATTTTTCAACAAAAGGCTTTAGGCTGGAAGCAATTGCCATGAAATATTCAAAATGATGAACAGCAAGGACCTTCACAAAGATTACTCTTCTCAGCAAAGGTCACATTTAAAATGAAAGAAATAGAGCCTCCAAGACAAGAAATATCTAAAGGAGATCATTACCATCAAAGTGGTATTACAAGAAATGTTAATGTGGCTTCTTTAAGAAGAAGAACAACAACAAAGGAACACAATCATAAAAAATAAAATGGCAATGTATACCTACCTTTCAGTAATCACCCTAAATATAAATGGATTAAATTCTCCAATCAAAACACAATGTGTAGCTGAATGCATAAGATAAGACTCATATACGCCCTGCCTACAACAGGCACATTCAGAGTGAAAGGCAAACATAGACTGAAAGGAAAGGAATGAAAAATATTTCACACAAATGGAAACAAAAACCTGGGGTAACAATACTTACTTACATTAGAAAAAATAGACTTTAAAAACAAGGGTATAATAATAGACAAAGAAAAACATTAGATAATGATACAATAATGAAAATTCACCATTATATAAACCTTTTAAAGATTTATGTACCCATCATAGGAACATCTAAATATATAAAGAAATCCTTGATGTATATGAAGGGAAAGATCTAGACTAATACAGTCATAGTAAGAGGATTTAACACCTCATTGACGATAGATTTTTCCAGCTGGAAAATCAACAAGGAAACAATGCCCTTATCTGACACAGAGGACCAGGTGAACTGGATTGATATTTTCTGAGCATTTCACCTCAAAGCAGCAAAACATACATTATTTTGGGATACACATGGAATATTTTCATCATAAACCGCATAATTTAACACAAAATGTCTCAATACATTTAAGAAGTTTAAAATCATATCAGGCAACTCTTCCAATATCAAAGGTATAAAAGTAGACATTAATTACTAGAAAATAACTGTAAAACACACAAACACGTGGAGGCTAAATAACAGGTTACTAAACAATGAATGTGGTAACAATGAGATCAAGGAAGAAATGAAAAGGTACTGTGAGATGAATGAAAATAAAAACACAAAACCCAAGTTCTGTGAGACACAACACAAAAGCAGTCCTAAGAGGGAAATTCACACCACAAAGGCCTATCTCAAGAAACAAAAATATTATTAAATGAAGGACCTAACCTTACATCTAAAGAAACTTTCTTTGAAAGAAAATAACCAAAAAGCCTAAAGTGAGTAGAAAGAAGAAAATAATAAAACTCAGTACAAAAATAAACAAAACAGGGTCTAAAAAATACAAAAGATTAATGAAACCAAGAACTGGTTCTTTGAAAATCGAACTCTATGGAA
>VMDR010028719.1:0-13049 GCA_007922815.1 Macrotus californicus | reverse complement strand
CCAGTCCTTTCTCTCTCTGAGAGAGAGTGGCCACGCAGGCTGGCCCTCTCACTCTCTGGCCCACTCTGGGCCTCTCTCACTCTCTCTCTCTCTCTCTCTCTCTCTCTGTCTGAGAGAGCTGCCATGCAAGCCCTAGCACTCTCTCACTTAGAGAGTGGCTCCACATCCCTTTTTCTCCACCAGATTCCTTCAGTCTGCGTGAATTTGTTCATCACTTGTCCAGGGATATAGGACAAGTATTCCACAACAACACGCGGTCCTGCCAAATGGGACCACAACAATGCTTCAATGTCATCTGAAGCTGTCAACTGGGTTTGCTGATTCTGGAGCCTCTCAGGAGGTGTAGGCCAAGGTCAGTCACCACCTGTGTTCTGTCCAGGGCCACCCAGCATGAGCTACAAAGTGATCTGCAGATGCCTGCTACCTGTGCTGAGCTTGGAGGTGTACAGACAAGGCGAAGCTGCAAACCAAGGCTTGCTGCTGCTAGTGCCAGGCTTGGTGCCACTTAGCAAGAGATATGGGGCACACTGAGGCCATGCTGAACCCACCTTCAAGTTAGGTGAAGTGGAGCCTCAGGGAATCACCAGGGTGGGGCAAACAGTGTAAGTCAGGTTGATGGAATCTCAGATATGGTATCCATCTGCAGGCTCTGTGGGGAAGGAGGGCTCAGAAAAGTAACAATGGCCTCTACCAGCTTTTCTGTCTAGAAGAAAGTTGCCCTTTCAGCTCTTGCCCTAATATCAGACAATTCAGTTCCTCACCATATACCTCTGATGCCTGTCAAGCTGCTGCCCCAGTGTAAGAGCTCAGAGAGAGTAAATCTAAGTACATCTGCTCATGGGCCTTTTAAGAGGAACAAACTGCTTGGGACTTCAACAGCTTTCTGTCTCCCTCAGCCTCAATTCCTGCTGGCTTTTACAGCCAGAAGTTATGAGGTTCCTCTTTCTGGCACTGGAAACCTGGGCTGAGGAGCCTGGTGTGGGGCTAGGACCCCTTGTTCCTCAGGGTGTACCTCTGCAGCCAAAATATCCCTCCCAATTTTTATCCATCATATGTGGGTGTGGGACCAGCCCATTCTACACTGCTGCCCCTCCTACCAGTCTCCATGTGGCTTCGTTAATTTCCTAGTTGTAGGACTTCCATTCAGCCAGGTTTCAGGTGGCTCTGAATTAATGGTTATTCTGTAGTTTAGTTGTAATTAATTTTGATGCGGTTGTGGGAGGAGGCAAGTACCACATTTACCCACACAGCCTTCTTGACCAAAAGTCCCACTAAGTTAAATTTTTGTTCCAGGTATAGATGGTCCCTGTTAAATTTTGTTAGTAATCATAGTAATAGCAATAACCATCCTTGGAGTGTGGATGAAGATAGAGTGTATTTCAACACCCCTGCTTTTGAAACACACCATGAACTTCACATATTATTTTAATCACCAAAAAAAGAATTCTGAAATTCTGTTGAATTAATCTCTGATCAAAACTGAATGTCTTTCCATCACGTCCAATAGCTCTCCTGTCTAACAATAGCAACAACAAAACCTTTTTTTCTCATATAAGTACTGTTAATGCTCCTTTCTGGATAACTGTTAAGTTTTTCAATATCTCTGGTGTAACCAAAATGTACTTATAATATATGTATCAAGAAAAACCATGTCTATAAGGAAATAAGACGGAAAAGTTAAGAACTATCTTATCTCAAGATATCAGGAAGAATTAGGTCATACAGTGCCTATCTCTGGAAGAAGGTTTTTTGTTTTTGTCCCTTCTCTCAAACTTGTTCCTTTTCTAAGGAAGGAATTTATGTTGTTTATCTTCTGTTTTCTCATACTTTTCCAAGTCTCCTTTTTCTTTTCTCTTGCTGCAACAGCTTCTCTCTCTTTTTTTCCTGACTTTGTTGTGTCTTGACTTAGGCAGCCAGACCTCCACTAAACTTTTAGAGCTGGAATCAGAACAGTGCATTTGGCAAAAAGTCAGTCGCACATACCACACAACCACAAACAAGAACTCTGAGTGCAAAATCCTTTCAACAATACATTCCTGTTTCTTGCAGTCAGCGGTTCACACTGACCTACGATCTGAAATCAGCAACACACACATTGGCGTGCATTCTGCATGCACATGGCCCCTGCAGTCAGCTTACAAAGACACAATATCTGCAGAAAGATCTTGCAAGCAGTGTACACAGACTGTACTCTCCACTCGTTTCATAAACTCTTCCTGACTGGCTCTTTCTTCCAGAGACCTCCACCCCTCACGCTGCCTGGCAGTGACTCCCCTCCTTTTCCTGCAGTTCTTGAAGCAACTGCAGTGCCATCCATCACCCTCCCAACAGATCCTCAAGCAAAGCAATTGTTTCTTGAAGCATTTCCCGCACTCTTCCCGCCACCCCCCCCCCCCCACCTCCCCAACTGGGAACATGCTGTAGCCAAAGGACTGTCAGAACAGAATCTCCTTCTGGAACACAAGGAGATTCTTTAGTAGGCTGTTCCCTAGTACCCTAACTTGATTCTACAGATTGTAATTTTGACATATAAGGCTGGGGGAGAAGGCAGGAGTGAAGGAAAAAGGAAGAGGGGGGAAAGAAGAGAAGAAAGGGGAAGGGAGAAAACCCTGCTGAAAATTTCAAAGAGTACAAATTGATCAAAAGCAGAGAAACAGACTCCAGAAGGAAATAGTGGAGAACAGAAGAGGAGAGAGAAAATAAAGCAGTTTGGTGTTAAAGTAAAAGGAGAAACAAAGAAACAAAAGTATCAAAAGTCAGTTAAAACGGTTTCTTGAGCTTTTGTTGACCATAGATGTATTCAGCACAGAACCTTAGAGAAGGTTAATAGGAGAATCAGTGATAAAGAGAATATTCTTCTGATAGATTACATACTATGAAATTTCCTAAAAGATAAAATAGACAACTATCTGAAATATCTGCCGCCAAAAAGTTGTGGGTGTTTTTTTTTGTTTGTTTCTTTGTTTTTATTTTTTTGCCACAAGGAAGATTTAAACTACTAATTTATATTTCATGATACTTGGAGAAATAATACATCTGACTTTCAGTTAGAACGACAGATGATTTGTCTCAAATATTGCAGTAATTGAAATATACCTATACTAAACATTTATCTGTTATTTACCTAAAATTTAAAGTTATTTGGCCATTCTGTATTTTGTCTGGCAATCATGTCCTCAGGGGATTCTGGTACAAGACTAAGTTCAAAAGATACTGGTATAAAGTAAGAAAGCCCACATTTAGTAAAACCACTTGGAGGTGGTTACAAAGTAGATATTCTTAATCCCATCACAGACATACCAAATTGAAACTCCCAAAGAAGGAGCTCAAGAATATTCATTTGACAACATTAGATGGTTTTCATTGAGGCAGCATAGTAAGAAGCTAGGAAAATTCTTAGGCAAGTGGAATGGGGAAACAGAAAAGATAATTAAACAAACCCAAACAATTTGAATGACTTTACAGCCACCAGCTAGTGAATCTCAAGACTTTATCTTCCTTAACCAAGGACACTTGAGAGCAAATGATTTAATACCTCTTCTCCTTAACCAGAGAACACAAAGCTTAAATCACCCTGGTCAGAGAGATAGAGACCAGAGATCCAATTAATGCATCTGTGCCAGTCAAACCCAAGGACAGAGGAAGTCAAGGAACAAATAACAAAAACCTGGTTAGAACCAGACAGACCCAGGATAAACATAAAGCAGTAAAACTGACCTGAGAATAATCCCAAACTCTCCTATACATTCATTTTGATACATCAGTATATTTAAAATACACCTGAAAAGCTGACAAATATTCTACGGAAACCCTTTCCTAAAATTCTTGCCCACAGAACATAAATACCCTCAAAACCAAAACCCAGCATGGGGTCTTTGGGAAGCATGCCTATGTCCCTTCTTTGGCATGAACTTTTTACTTCCTTTCTCCTAAACTCTAAGGGTCCCCACCAAGATTTGCAACAAGGGGGGCAGTGGGCAGAGTAGCAGCTTGTCCTGGGCTTGCCCTCTAAAACTGTCTCCAAGGCCCCCCTTTCTCTGACTATCCAGTAAGCTAAAAGCAGCCCTGCCTTGGCTCACTTCTTTCCTATAACATTTCTCGAGAGCCAAGGCAGAGCACCACCTAGGCTCCCTCCTATTGCTTCTTCTACCCTAAGCCCTTCCTTTGTTTCACTGTCCACAGCTTTAATAACCGTGCTTTCAAAATCACCTGGGCTAGTACTGTGGAATCGTTCCTACACTAAGTCAAGAACATACACACTACAGACCAGCCTGAGGCAAACATGCTTTGGGTCTGCGCACCCCCCCTCCCGCCCCCAGTCTGGTAACATGAGGACCATTAACTTCCTCACAATTCTTCCATGACCCCCTCTCCACTAAATCTGTATGTTAAAAAATGTTAAATTAATTAAACAGGGAGCCTTAGACTGAGGTGGCTCTAATGTCACATAGCAAGTCAAAATCTAAGCCTATAAATGCCTCAAGGTTAGGAAATCAAAAGCTAAGGACAACCAGTCACAAACAGCCAACTTGACTTAAGCTATAGCCAATCAATAATTGTCTTGCTTTTGCCTTTTCTCTATAAAAGCCTCTCAGAGCTCCTGTGTGTGGGGTGCTCCTAACCACTTCCAGTTTGCTCAATTCAAATCTATTTTTGTTCAAATAACCTCTTAAAAATGTTAACATGCCTCAGTTTATCTTCTAACATTTCTGGTATCAGAAGAAGTAAGGAAAGGAGACCCCCAGTGTCCCCCAGGATCAATGAGCAACCAGGTGTAGGCAACCACTGAGTTCATTGAGCTTCTTGCTTTCTTTCTGTTTGGCAGTCATGGGTAAGTCCCTCTCAGATCCTAGCTCCCTAGCTTTTGTGTTACAAGCTGTCTGACTTTATTTGAGCTTTTTTTTTTTCAAGACTGGGTCCAGAAACCAGCCAGAGTTGGACAGTATCCAACTTAGAAACCCAATGAGGCTGGGGTTCAGGCTGAGTCTGACTTAAACTGGATTGGGTCCAGTGTGAGGCCTCAGCTGAATAAAATTTTGTTTTAAGGCTGAACAAGTAGGTTAACTTTACAAAAGATAATCTTGAATTACAGTTGCCACAAAGGGAAACTTTTAACCTGGATCCATTTTTGAGGTGCCCTAAAGAAAATGGGGTCTCAGCTAAGCACTCACTATGAAAACGGGACATTATTTTTTCTTCTCTACAGTTCCGTGACCAGAATGAGATCCACTGGGTCACCCCATTTTCTCCAGATCCTGCAGAAAATTGGCAGAAGCCAGCAAAGGGTGAGAATTCTTACCAAGGTCACCTCTCTCAGATCTTTACCTGGGGTGCCTTGTGGAGAAAAGTAAAATTGCATGTTGTCCCTCCTGTAGGTGTTCATAGCAAGTTACAAGATGTGCCTCTGTGGGATGTTGGCTGAAGAGAAACTTCTGTCCTCTACCCCCCACCTGCCCCCAAGTACCTAAAAAAATGTAAATGAGAAGCGTTATACATAAGAGATTATCAGAGATAACCTTTTTGACACCTATAGGGCAGAGAAAATGAACATCTGGTCTTTCTGCAATGACCTTCCTCCTTTCTGAAGGCCTAGGGCACCTCACCTTGGCCTTTATAAATGTATACCTCATTTTAACTTTCTGACCCCAAACCTCTCATGTATGGGGGAGGGGGGCAGTGACTCTGTCTGTGGGGTTTCCATACATATGTATGTAATTAAATTTGGTTATATTCATATTCCAGTACTAACCAGGCCCAACCCTGCTTAGCTTCTGAGATCAGACAAGATTGGGTGCATTCAGGGTTGTATAGCCATAGACAATTATATTCCTGTTAATTTATCTCATGAAGATTTAATTATCAGGTCAGCTAAAAAAACATGGAATAATAGAGGAGTTTCTTCCTCCCAAATCTCTGTCTGGTCATATTTTGGGGGCAACCAACCTGACAGTTGAGTTGCCTGTACACACAAGAATTAATAACTTGCATGCCTCAAGCAGGCAGAAAGCCAAGCCAAGTTCTCAGGACACAAAAGAAGAAAAATAAGAAGGCAATAGCTGTCCCTGGGAAAGAAAGAATCAGTAATCAATGGGTACCAAAGGCAAAATTCCAGCTAAGAAAAAATTCAGAGCCAAGACTCAGACTATAAGAGAAAGTTTATCTAGAAAGTCACAGAGGTAGAAGAAGTGAGCTGCAGAAGAAATGGGCTTAGGAAACAAGCTAAAGAAGCAAAAGAAGGATCCTTGGAGCTTAGGAGAAAGAGGTAAGAAAAACATGCCTGAAGGAATGGGGAAAGGTGCAGGCACGCTAGGGAGAGAAAACTGCGTTGGGTCCTCTCGTCCTAAGTAAGGGCTTTCAAGGGTGGGGATTCTAGGGGAGGTCCCAGGGGAGGATCTCAATAGAATATTCATCAAATTTCCAAGTGTATCCTTTCAGGGTCATGGTCTCCATTGATTGCTTGGCCCCAGAGCAGAGCATTAGTCAGTGCAGCTGGTCCTGATGTCAGCCATGGTATTGCTTGTCTGGTTTTGCTTTTTTTCTTGGTCTGGAGCTGATATACACTGAGACCTAGATATTATCCCTAGGGATTAATGTTTAAGGGAGTGGTAGTGCAAGGGCCCAAATAGTCACATGAGGCCACTCTTTGGCCCCTTTTTCTCCTCCAAGGGGGTCTATCATATGACTAGCGACAGGCCAAGGGAAGAAAGGTCAGGAGAGGGTCCAAGCCACATGACCAGCAATTTGAAAGGTTGGGAGAGGATCCAAACTGCACGACCAGCAGTATAAAAGGTTAGGGGGTCTAAACTGTATGAGCAGCCATATGCTAGGGGAGGAAAGGTCACCTGAGAGCAAGACCCTTGTTTCCCCAGATTTGCTTGTTGCTAGACTCTCTGCCCTGGTGACCTTCTGTACCTGGCCTATAGGTCTTGCTCTGCTCATGCCTGCCTAACAGTATCCTTTCTACCCTCTGAGAGACTCCTCTTGCGCCCATGGGGTTCTTCAATATTGCCAATGAATATTTACTATTTGTACTAGCTGAAATCTAACAAGATATTTGAAAAAAAATTTTAAGGTAGCTCCATCAGAAGTTGTTCCTGTTGGAAGCTGATATTCAGAGCCTAACAGAAACTTTTTTTAGGCTTTGTCCCTTACAAAAGCTAAAATGAAACCATGTACCCGGAGGGAAAGAAAAATATTCTGAAGCCATTGTGGAAGCATTTCTAAAAACATTCCAAAGACACTTCTCTAAATCTAGGACATAAAAATCTTGACTTCTATCTTAGCTGGAAATGTCCCTGATATAAGGAAGCAAATTGAATATAATGTAGTCGGATGGGTAAGTCAGCCTCTCAACATCATTTAGGTTGCAACCAATTCTTGGAGGGATCAGAAACAATTGTACTTGCCTTACAAATCCAATTTTTATGTGAACAGAAATGCAGTTCTAGAAATAATACAAAATCCACCTGGAATATCACAAAGGATTTGTCTCTCACCTTGTACAAGAGAGATATCAAACTAATTAGGATTATTTGGTATGTAAATTAAGTGGGAAGTATTATCAAATATGCAATGGTGAACCTTCTTAGTTTATATGTGTATGGGTATACCTTACTGATGTAGGTATTCCAGAAATTGTTTGACATTTATAGAAATTTGTCAGTGCTCACTGTTCAATTGTCACCTTAAATTGTTATATGCCATAGAAGTAACTGCATTTCCTTACCAAATGAGCTCTCACCAGATCTTTAACCATGGCCTTTTGTTGGTGTGTTAGTCTTTTTGTCCCTTCCAAACAGTTATTTTTTTACTGATGCTTTTCTAAACAGAGCTTCGTATTCAGAGATTCATGGAAAGGACTCTGACAAGTACTCGAGAATACAAATTTCTGATAACTTTAAGATCATACCACTAAACTGGGTAAGAATTTCTAGAACAAATGGAAAAAATGTGCTCAAGAAGAACCTGAATTAATAACATAGGATTGAATGAACCAATGGAGATGATTATTATTTTTACAATTTTTTCTTGGAAATATTGCTAGTTCCTTAATGTTCGTTTTCCAAATTTAAGGAAACCCTTTTTTTTCCTCTTAAGCTATCTATGACTTACATGAATTTTTTAAAGTCTATCTTTGTAAGCAGAGTGAAACATTCACTTTTTTGCCACCTAATCCCTCCAGAATTCAGAAACTTAGTTAAGCACAGATGCTTCTCAACTTGTGATGGGGGTTACAGCCCCATAAACCTATGCTAAGTTAAAAATTCTGTAAGTCAAAAATGCATATTAGTACACTGAAGAAATTGTATGGGTTTCCTCTCCACATTGACCAATTTTCAAACACCAGCTCGGTGACGCTGTCTACCTGGAGTAAGTTAGTGTCAGATCCCACAAGCAAGACTGCTCCCATCTCAGAGGCCAATTGCAAACTCTGCTTCCCATCCTTCTGACCAGCTGGCTATAAATCTGGTGTTCTTAAAACCCCCTCCTTGAGTTCAACAGTTTGCTAGAATAGCTCACAGAACTCAGGAGAGTGCTTTACTTACTGTTACACATTTACTGGAAAGACTATACAACTCAGGAGCAGCCAAATGGAACAGGTGCATAGGGCCAGACATGGAACAGTCTAATACATACTGTTTTATTTCAACAGTATGTATTCCAGGAAAAGACCTAAGTATGAGGCAGTCATTGTTAGGACTTAGAGAGGAGGGCAGAGCACAGAGTATTTTTTAAGACAGTGAAACTAGTATGCTATTATAATGGTGGCTGCTTATCATTATAAATTTGTCAAAATCCATAGAATGTACAACAGGATGTGCAGAAAGGTGCATTTATTATAACTGATGAATGTACCGTGACACATTGTTATCACCCAAAGCCCAGCGTTTACATGAGGGCCCACTTTGCTGTTGAGCATTGTATGGAGGAGAGTATGGGTATGTGGGGCAGAGGGTATGTGGGAATTCTCTGCACTTTCTGCTCAATTTTGCTATGAATATAAAACTGCTCTAAAAAATAGTCTATTTAAGATAAAAGGGTAAAAAAAGCAATGGGCTTAAGAAGGAGCATGCTTCTCTAGCCATACTAGAATTACTTGGCAAAAAATTTGCTGGGTTGGTGGTGAGTGTGCTTCTCAAACATGTCAATCATTTAGGAGATCCTAAGTTCATCTTACTTGTGCCCAATAGCTAACCTGTCTATCGTCTTAAGCAGCCATTGCTACTGATGAAAATGGGTTAAATCACTTGTTTCTTTATATGTCAGGGAATAAAGAAAATTCAGAATCACTTCTTTTTCCCATTAAATTCTTGATTCCTTGAATGTAGAAACTGTTTTATCTTTTTAAAATTACCAATACTTAGTGAAGTACCTGGCATTGAGAAGACAACCAGAATACTAATTAAATACAGTTCTGAGTCATTAGGAATCTTCCTTCCTCTCAAACAGAGGTTGAGAGTCCTGCCACATGAACTATATCAACAATCTGGTGGAATAGTAAATGGGATGTAGGAAAAAACAACTATAGCCCTGACTGGTGTGGCTCCTGTACCCCAGAGCAAAAGGTCCCCAGCTTGATTCCTGGTCCAGGCAAAGGCCTGAGTTGTGGGTTTGGCCCTGGTTGGGGTGAGGTCAGGTGAGTATGTATGAGAGTTAACTAACTGATCAATGTTTCTCTTTCTCCCTCCTTTCTTCTCTCTCTAAAAATAAATTAAAAAAAACAAACAAACCTGTAACTGCAAAACTGGTCTAGAAGTTATTTGCTGCCCTCTTGTGCCCACTTTTAGGAAATACAGCCTCTTTCCTCCACACACCACACTTCTTCCTGAGGTGATGCAGTGTGTGAGCCCCTGTGCTTGCTTTGGACATACAACAGTAAACAAAGCATCTGTCCACAGTGAGTCTCATTGTAGTGGTGACCCTCTGGGAAGTAATCCAAAGGGGAAATTGCCCAAGCTGGGTTATAAATTATGAGTAGAAATTAGGCAACTGAACAATAAGGATTATAGAGAAATAAGAATTATGGTGGAGGTGTTGCAAATAAAATGTAGCGTGTCCAAAGGCTTAGAAGCAAGAAAGAGCTTGGAGCCTTTGCAGAGCTGCAAGTAATTCAGTGTGGCTGGAAGTCAAGGTGCAAATGTATTGGGGGGATGGTGTTGGAGCACTAGTGATGAGAGATAAAAATATTATAAATAGCTATGTGTGCAAGTTCCACTCATGTACTAAAAATGAGGAGTCTTTAAGGCTTTCTAAGTGAGAGGCTGACTTATCAGATTAATGTTAGAACTCTTGCTCTTGATGCTTTGTATTATGAGTAGGGCGGGGGACCCTGGAACTGGGACACTGGTTAGGACTCTTGTTACAGCAACAATTAGACTGAACTAAAGTGGTGATCGAAATAATGAAGAGAATGGATGGATTTGAAGGATATAAGGAAGATCAGTAGGATTTCAAGGACAAAGGATATGTGTGTGCATATTAGGACCTAAGGCGAGGGAAAAAGAAACTGAGGAAACTGAAGATGATTCACATATTTCAGTTGGGTAACTGGGCAGCCCTAGTGAGGGTGGGCTGTGCAGAGACAGTGATGGCTCAGTTTTAGACATGCTGAGATATTGTAATTTAGCTTTCTCAACATTGACTCAAACTTCCTTCTTGTGCATCTTCCTGCATTACAGAGTGAAAAACTAAAAATAAGATACCCTAGGCTCTACTATACCTAGAGTTTTAATGTGATTTACTTTCCAGCAGCCCTGAGCATTAGCATAAGACTTAATTCAAAGCCAAATGAAGTGAGAAAAGAGGCAGGAAGTGAGGCTCCGTCTTGCTGGTACTGCAGAGCCAGGATGGTTCTAGTGCCGGAATGGCAACATCTGGATTTGGAAGGTGGTAGGAGGAGCAATAGTCTCTAGTCACTCCCAGAAGCTCAGCCTAGAGCCTGTCCTTTAGCTTTTCCCCTGTCTGCTTAAGGATTCTGCTCTCTAAGTCTGGGCTGACTGACTCAAGGTGCCTATGGGACACGCACATAGAGAAATGCTCTTGCACATTCCAACAGAGAGCTCCGGAGATAGATGTAGATGAGACTGTGGTATAGACCTGGGGGCATAAACCAGCAGATGCCAGTGATAGTAAATAAATACGTGGGAGTGATTAATAAGACAGTATAGCCAAAAGAGAGGTGGCTGGGACATGAACCTTGGAAACTACCCACATTTAAGTGTAAACAGAAGAAAAGGAAATGTAAAAGAACACTGAGTAGAACTAAGAGGAAAACAAGGGATGTGATGTCATAGGGCTCAAAGGAAAAAAACATCTCACAAAAGAGGGATTGATTAATAATGCTTCATGTTGAAGAAAACAGGAAAATAAGGCTAAGATTTATCTATAATATTGAGTCTCAAAGAGGTGCTTTTGTGACAACTTTTCTTAGAACTGTCAAGAGAAGTGACTTAGGTTTGGGGGAAAGGGCAAGCTACAAATGTGCCTTGTTTGACACTTATCTAGTCCATTGAAATACTCAGTTTAGCTTCAGAGGCACAGAGACAGATTAAAAATGACTACACACACACACACACACGCACACAGATGGCCACATGTTTCTTGCCATTCCTTCCATCAAGAGGTAGCATGCATTTGTCCTTCCCTTAAATGGAAACTGACTGTTGACTTATTTTGACCAATAGAACACGGTGGAAGTAATGCTGGGAAACTTCTGAGGCTGAATCTTAAGAGATTTGCAGTTTCTTCCCTTGCTCCTTGACATGCTCCCTCTCTGAGAACCACAGCCATCCTCTCCAAAGCCCAAGTGGGTCAGGTCTAGAGTCTACATGGAAGAGAACACTTTGCCAGCCATCCCGTCAGAGACTCCTGATGGCAGGGAGCACCAACTAGCCATCTGAATGAGGCCATTTTGGATCTTGCAGTCAAAACCATGAAAAGCAAAATTACTGCCCGATTAACACAGAAAATCATGGAAAATAATAAATTCTTCCTTTAAGTCACTAAGTTTTGGGGTGGTTTATTGACACTATAAAGGGAACTGGGGAGGAGGGTCTTCAAGTGGACAGATCTCAAAGGTTCATGGTAACCACACGGTATACAGAGTTTGGAAAAGTGGCCGCACTTCTTTCTGCACTTCCACATTCTCAGGACAGCTCTAGTAGCCTCTTCCACCCCCACACCAGGAAATCAAGAAGATACAGGTGACCCTACCGAACAACAAGCAAATTCCAATTTCCCTGCGACGAAATTCAGTTCCAACTTTCATTAATCATCCAATTCATCATTCTGTTTCTAGAAATGTATCAATGCCAAGTCACTAGAGAGGAAGTCTATCTCCAAAGAACTAATTTCTGTAACTTTCCTTAGAAATTGTAAGCAATATAAAGGCAAAATGTTGTGTGTTTTATTTCTGCTATATACCAAATGCCTATAACAGAAAGGCTGGAGTGAGCCCTGATCAGGTAGTGGGTTGGTTAGAGCATCTCCGATACACCAAGATTGCGGGTTCAGTCTCCCACCACGTACAACAAGCACGTGAAACAACAGACTGATGTTTCTCTCTCTCTCAAAGCAATCGAAATTTTTTTAAAACTAAGCTTCAAAATATATTTATTTTATTTTATTTTAAGTCATTTTTTTATTTTTCAATTACAGTTGACACACAATATTATATTAGTTTCAGGTGTACACCCCAATGACTAGATATTATATAACTTACTAAGTGATCATCCCAACAAACCTCATATCCGTCTGACACCATTACTAGAATATTGACTATATTCCCTATGCTATCCTTTATTAAATTTATTTTTATTCTTTCCTAATTTTTGTGGAAGCAGTAAATATAAAGTTACCAAAATCTCTAAAATAATGTACATTAAAAATTTATGAAATTTTTCCTTCAGGTTTTCTTCTCCAGGCAAAATAACTTAAATTCCTTTAATTCTTTCTTACATACTAAATTTTCTAATTATTTAATTCTATAGTCTCTTATCAGATTTTCTACATTTCAAGTAAGTTGTAGTACTAAATTAATAAAACGTTTG
>VMDR010028718.1:0-13041 GCA_007922815.1 Macrotus californicus | reverse complement strand
CTCCCCCCACCCCAGCTAATCCCACCCCCCTCCCCCGCTTCCACCCTCCCCCTTGGTTATGTCCATGTGTCCTCCATAGTGGTTCCTGAAATCCCTTCCCCCCACTATTCCCTCCCCGTTCCCCTCTGGCCATTGTTAGATTGTTCTTAATTTCAATGTCTCTGGTTGTATTTTGTTTGCTGATTTCTTTTGTTGATTACCACATGATCTCACCTTTAACTGGAACATAATCAACAAAACTGTGGAATCTTTTTCAAATAAACTAGGACGATCCTCCTCAACTCCCCTCCATGAAAAAAATCCTTGCTTGGATTCAAGCAGGTAATATGTGTCTTGGTCACCTCCTGGGCTTCCCTTTGCCCCAAAGGTGACTTCACCTACAAAAAGGCCTTGGTCTCTGCAAAACATTGTGTAACAATCACTGAAAAAGTATTTCTGGTAACAAAGATAAGAATTGTAATACCATGCTCAGAACTTTAATCCTTTATCTTCACAAAACAGCCCACTGAACATTTGGGAGGGTAGTGGTGACTTGATTGAAATCTAGCTAGACTATGAATAAATCTTCATGAGCGCAAATGGACTGGAGAATGTGATATCATCATTGGAGACAACAGATTGGGGGACTAGGAATAAAAGTAGACTGTTAAAGACCTATGTGGACTAGAACAGAGAACACAGGTGGAGATGGTAGCAAGCAATGAGAAGGTAGAGAACACTGTAGATTTGGTTGTAGATTTCTTCTACAACTGCGTTATTTTTCTTGTTTTTGTCATCTATCTTGATGAAAAATAATTGTACAAAGATGCTACTTTCTCTTGGTGTTCAAATCAAGTCTTTTATTTGACCATTAAAAACTGATCCCTAATCCCTTCTCAGATCTCATCTATTTCTCCCCTTCATGCTCTCTCAGTCCAGCTAGACTGACATCTTGCCTGTTCTTGAACTTGCAGTACATGGATTAGGGCTTTCACACTTACTGTTTCCTTTGCTTGAAATGTTCTTCCGAAATCTGCTTGTCTTGTTCCTTTTCCTCCTCTAAGTGTTTTATGTAAATGATATCTTATTTTCTTTATTTTATATAAATGTTACCTTATTTTCCATCTTTGCTAAAATAGCAACCTTCTTATTATCCTTTCCTGCTTTATTATTTTCCTTAGCACTTAGTGTTTGACATAATAAATTCTTTTTTCCTTCTTTATTATTTTCTCCACTACAATGGAAGTCCTAAGAGGTCTGAATGTTTTACCACTTTGTTTACTGCAAACTCAGCATTTAGAACAATATTGCTAAAGTTGTAGTGCTCAAATATGTTTGTCAAATGCAGAAAGTGGTATGCTTTGCAATGTATGCATTTGCTTACAAGATTTTTACATTTTGTTCATTTCGGTTATTTATACCCTATGTCACCACCACCTTGTGATTCTGGACAAATCAGTGTATGGAAAACCTCTGGACAGCAGAGGCAACTCACCCCCTGCCACTTGACCAGGTCTCCACGGTCTCCCCACTCACCCACCCCATGCTCAGTCTCTCTTTCTCTCTCAGAGAAAATGTAAGGAAAAGAGATTTTTTATTCTGGCTTATTTTGAATGTTGAATAGAAGATAAGATCCATCTTAAAGTCAATTAAAAACAGATATATCATATATATATATATATATATATATATATATATATATATATATATATACATATATATATATATATCTCACATAGACAGAGACAACAGTGTGGTGATAGCCACAGGTGAACAGAGCGGGGACAGGTAGAAGTGGGTAAAGGGGAGATAAATGGTGATGGGCAGAGAGTTGACTTAGGGTAGTGGACACACAATACAGTGTACAGATGATACTATAAAATTGTATACCTGAAAACTGTAATTTTATTAACCAACATTACCCCAATAAATTCAATAAAAATTAGTAAAAAATCTACATTAGAAAGTAAACTATATCCCCTTACAAACAGAATTGGGCAGCAGGGGTGGGTGGGGCAGGGGTCACAGTGGGGGGAAAATGGAGATAACTGTACTTGAACACAATTAAAAAATTATAAAAACTTGAAATAGAAAACTCACTTTGTAATTAATTGCTGTTTGTTTCAATTCTATCTAAGTTATTAAAACATAAGTTTAAATATTATCTAAGAACTTCATGAGGACTTTTGTCTCAGAAGTAAAACACCGTCACTGCTTGTTGTGCTGCATGTGCACCAGCTGAAAACTAGATACATAACGCTGCCGGAAAGAGACCAGACGGCGTCTTAAAGTGCTGATACTGGTTGATGGCATTATGGGCGATACTCATTTTTTCTTTATTTGTTATATTTTAAAATTTTATACTATTAATGTGTAACTTTTAGAAATTAAATAAATGTTACAATATTTAAGGTTAAAAAGAATAAAAAGATAAGCTGCAGATTGGGAGAAGAAATTTGCCAAGATGTGTGATAAAATACTGTTATCCAAAATATACAAAGAACTCTCTTTTTTTCCAGCTTTACTTATTTGTTGTATTGTTCCGTCAACATCTATCTGCCCTATAACTTGTCCCACCTCTGCCAAACCCCACCTCCTCCCACAATCACCACAGTGTTGTCTGTGTCCACGAGTTCCTTTTTTACAATTAGAACAAAAAGATTTAAAAATGAGCCAAACACCGGAACAGACACATCACCAAAGAAGGCACACAGATGGCAAATAAGCATACGGGAAGCTGCTGTACGTCACGTGTCATCAGGAAAACCCACATTAAAATGACAGGGTACCACTATGCACCTGTTAGAACGGCCAAAATCCAGAACACTGGAAAACGAATGCTGGCGAGAAAGTGGGCAGCAGAAACAGTCATGCATCGCCGGCACCGCCACTTTAGAAGACTGGTTGGAAGCTGTTCACAAAACCAAATTTTCTCTTACCAAGTGACTCAGTATTTACCCTCCTTGGGATTTAAAACCAAGAAGATGAAAACTTAGGTCCACCCTGCACCCTGCTAGTGGATGTTTTTAGCTACTTTTTCCTACTTGCCAAAACATGGAAGCAACCAAGATGTCCTTCAGTAAGTGAATTGATAACTGTGGTACCTCCACACAATGAAATATCTTTCAACGTTAAAAAAATAGACCTATCAAATCTTGAAAAGATACAGAAGAAACTTATGTGCATATTACTAAGTGAAAGAAGCCATACTGAAAAGGCTACATACTGTATGATTCCAAACGTGCATCCTTCTGGAAAAGGCGAAGCTGTGGGAACAGCAGAATCAGTGGTTGCTGGGGTGGATACATGTCGTTACAAATTTGTCCAACCCAAAGAAGGTGCAACACCAAGAGTGACCCCTAACGCGTGTGGGCTTTGGGTGATAACGTGTTTCCAATGTGTCTGTGGGACGGGGTGTGTGTACATAAAACGGCTCTAGAAGTAAAGCCTGTTAAAAAAGTTAAAGGAAGGAAAATAGGCTGAGAAGTGGATTGAGAAGGACTTCTGTGGTGCACATTATGCTCTCTTTTTGAACTGAGTGTGCTCCTTCTGTGTAAATCCATTAAACTGTGTACACATAAAAAAGCAAACAGTAGATGTTCATTTCAGCCCTTAGGAGCGGCTTGCATTTCGACTATATCTGACTTCCACGGACATAAATCGATTATATGCATTCAGAAAAAAAAAGTAGCGCCATCCATTTAAGCTGATGTTGAAAAGTACCTTTGGATTAGCATATTATTTAGTCTTCCTTAAAAAAAAAGGCAGCGTACCAGGTACAAAATAGACAGGGAGAGGTTAAGAATCGTATAGGAAATGGAGAAGCCAAAGAACTCATATGTGTGATCCATGGACATGAACTAAGCGGGGGGATTGCTGGAGGGAGGGGAAGGGTGGAGAGAGATAAAGGGAAGAAATGAATGGGACAACAGTAGTAGCATAATGTAACAATAAAATATACTTAAAAAGGCAGTGTACATTTTATTTAAAAAACATAACATGAACATTTATTTGTCATTTTAACGTTAATTTCATAAGCAATACAGCTCTCTCTTACATATTATATAAATGTATATGCACATACTTTCTAAGAAACAGCATAGGTCTGTAATAAAAATTAGTGAGCAGTAAGAAATAGTAATTCAAATACAATATTAAAGTACAAAGAAAGATATACAGTCATAAGTTGCATAATTCAGGCAAAAAATATATCCCAATTCCTCCCCCTGCACCCTGAAGAAAAGAAGAAATACATCTCAGCAGACAAGAGCACTGACGGTCAAGGTGAATACTGGAAAGTATGTAGCACCTTTGGTCACTAAAATGATTGTCAACATTTATTACCAAGAAGCCTAAAGAGCATTTCTCATTTTGCAGAGAAAATAAAACTAGTTAATATGTACCATGAATTTAGCTGCTGCATAGTTCAGCATTTGCATAAAGTATTTACTGACAAAATAAAAATGAAATCTTCAAAATAAATTATCAATTTAAAGATAAAATGCTGGGTTTGTTTTCTATATCTTACTTTGAAAATTAGCCCAATAATTTTTCTAATAATCATTCAGCCTGCACCATAGAATAGCATAGTATTAATTTAATAATCTAGCGCCATCAGTTTATCTCAATAAAGAAATTATTCTGTGCCTGGCACTTTGCTAGGCACTAAAATTGTTGTTGCAGCTAAGTTATATCCTTGTCCACAAGGAGCTCACAGTCTAATTAGAAAGAGATAAACTTGAAAATATACTAAAAACTGCTGGCAAAATATGTGCCCCCACACAAGAATGCAGCATTTGGTTTCGGATTAGTTATGTGGTGAAACTTAGAAACTACAACAGAGACTTTTCTGAAACAGTATGTCAATATAACAGAGAAGTATAAATGAAAGTTATGTTAGATGATTCAGTTATTCAAACAAGTGTGCTTAAAAATAAAGAAGCAGGGACATATCAAAGGGAACATAATCTTAAAATGATCAATGACAACATATTCTTGATTTAAATAAAATCTACATTGTGTTTAGTTAAAAAACGAAAATAGGTATTATATGAAAATGCCAGTTCTTGCCAAGTGTAGAATTGCTGTAATAAAATAACAGAAATATGTACTGCAAGGTCAAATCACAATCACTTTAAGCACATTCATCTGAAAGAAGGCAAAAAGTAGAAGGTTCTATCATATTTAACTTTAAAAGGTATTTAAATTAATTACATTGATTTATTATTATTATTATTTAAAAAATAAAATATGTATAGCCATGATTGGCATTATGTGAAAAATACTGACTGGCTTGTCTTAGGTTTCAGGAAAAGCTGTCAACCTCACTGCCTTAGTAACTGCATGATGCCAGGTGACGTGACGGTGTGACCACTTGCTTAGTGGTGGCTAAGATACCTAAAAGAACCAACAAATCAGCTCCATTAAAAATGGTTTTTATTTAAAAATCATAAAAGTACAGCCTAAGATATAATTATACTTTAAAAAATTCTACAGCTTAACCCCTAAATCCACCCCCTAAAGAATTCTAACAGAAGTTAGCCAGGTGTGGCTATAGCCAGGAAACATCTTGTATCTGTATGAGCAACGTGCCATCATGTGTAACCTTTATCCCAATAATCTTACTTACAACACCTGCACAAATGTAATAACAGAATGAGAAAAAATATTTTTTTAAAGTAAGACAAGTAGTAAATAAAATGTTTTCTAAAGTTCCTCAAAAATGGAGAATCATTCACTCTGGAAAATATAAGGACACTATTTTAAAACATTTGGAGGGAAGTGCTTGTAAATAAAAGGCTTCGAATCAAATGTTTCCATTTATTTAGACAATAAATGGAAAGATCCTGCACTTTCATCTCCAAAACAGTAGGTGCATTGCTGTACCTGATCTCATCTTTACCGTCATCACAGAAGGGAGCCCGCCGACCCGCCGACACACTCACTGCTGCCCGTCACACTGACGGCGGGGACTGAGTCTGGTCAGTTTGGTTGAATCTAGTGAAGCACATCACTGACTGCAAATGCATTTAGGGCCTTGTTTGGGAAATATTTCACTGTGACACATCCGTTTATCAAAACTGGTATTACAGTGTATTCTTAGAGTAAATATTCTTGATAAACTAAGCAACAAATACTGAGTACAGATTACTGTTTTTACATTTTCACAGAGCAAATTCCCATTAGCAACTATTCCTCCCCTTTAGGGATCTTTTATTTAGGAGTAATTTTTTCTTTCTTTCTGCAATAGAATCAAAACAGAAAAATCTAGAAAGGATGTCTATCTAGATAAAAGGAGAAGGGAGGTAGACAGGATCTCTAAGATAAAAGAAACTCTGGTTTTACTGTTGCAGGACACCTCTTAGAGAGTGTAGTATTGTTTAATAGGCAAAATGACCATTTAAAAAGCAAGCATTTTTGAGATGGATCCTATACTAATTATTCTATTAACCCATCCTCAGCTACTTAGGTCAAGAAATGTTATTGAGGTGTCTCCTCAAGGTTATACAATGGCAGTAATTTCTTGCATATGACTTAGTAATTCAACAAACTTGTATTGTGCATTCTGTGCTGTGGCATTATACTTTTAGGAAACAAGTAAGTGAACAATGCTTCTAAAATAACATATTAACATAAGCTAAGAAAGGGAAGCAATGAAATACCAGCACGCAGATTCTACAAACACATTATCAATGGGTATTTTTCATGACTTGCATATTGTTATAACAACAAGCATTGGGCAAAAACATTCATCCCCCTCGTTACTATGACTAATTTATTCAGAATTTCCTGTTGCGAGAATCAGCAAGTAGTCTTCAAATTAAATTTAAAACCCTAACTTTGTGAAGTGCCATTCAGTTAGGAGAAATATATTCATTTTGGAAACAAAGGGTTCCAGATAAGTCAGACCACATTTCCAGTGAAGTATGCACTCACTCAGCAAAGTTCACCACTGCACACGGAACGGCCCATGCAGGAGTTTAGTCATAGGACAGGTATGTGTTTATACAGAGCCCTTAACCTGTTCTAGCATCAGTTTGCAAAACTGTGACTATCTAACAAACCTCACTCAGAGGGCTGAGAAGATGAAACTTATTAAATATATCTTTGATACATAAATATATTAAAAAGAAAATATAATACAAATCAAAATTATATAATGCTTCAGAAATAAACAGTTTGGTTCACATGTCCTTTCTTACTAAACCCAGAAATAGTTTATACTTTACTTAGAATAGCATGTGGCAGAAAAATAAAATCAGAAATGTGTGCTCTCCCTTAATGAACAGCTATGTAAGCTGGGTCAAACTAAGATCCTTTCTTGAGATGCACATCAAAGTAAAGCAGTAACAAACCTAGAAGAAAAGTCTTAGAAGAACGTTTTAAATTTAACCCTGACATTCATGTGTGATAAGAATTCCATTCTTTTCTTCATCTGACCAGAACTTTTTACAGATCTATACCTAAATAGAATATTGAGTACCAGTGTTGTCATACAGAGCTTCTTCAGCTGATTTTGTCATATTTGAACTTAAAAGAACAAAAAGCTTGTTATACTGTGTGTGAAAAAATATTTACTGAAAAGACAATGAATTTATGATCACTGAATAATCACCTGCTGAAATACTGAATATTGCATACCTTACTAATAAGTACCTCTGAAGACTGAAAAATATGGAGATCATGCAAAAAAATCCTATACTAAAAATGTCCACGATTAGATTAAAAATGCTAAGGATTTGACCAAGACACTGTAAAAAACTATTAAATGAAAATAATTTAAGAAATTATTATACAAATAAAAGGGGGAAGGGAAGATAGCATGGAATTGGGATAGGAGCAATGATGTAGTCTAAAAATTCCCATATGTTCTACTAAAATTAAAAATTCTTTCTGCAATTTTACTTTTTCTCTTCAGGCAGAGATGTAAAATTATAACTCTCAATCCTACCCCATAATTCTTTCCCGGACTGAACATAAGTCAAATAATGTGAAAGAAAGCAGTGAGGACAGAAGAACAAAGTAAACCTGATCCTAGGACCCTGTAGAGTTAACACCTACCATGTACAACTATGGACAGCAAAGAGGAGCATACCAGAACAAGAAAGCGACATGAGCTCAGCAATTTATTCAATTTTTAATTATCAACTGAGAGAGTTTATGGTTTTGACTACATATGTGTTATAATTACAGATAATCGGGCCTCTCAGCTTTCTCAAACATGAGATCATATACAAGGATATGTAGAAATCAAAACTTTACAAAAGTGACATGAGGAAAGACTAATTTCAACTTCTATCTCAATAATTTTGATGCTCTTTGGTACTGTGAACTGTTGGGGTAAGAAATCTACTTAGTCTGCTGTATCAGTACAGGATGGCTGTTATGGTGTTATGCTTGATGGTAATTTTGGTTTCTCCAAGTTGTCAGGCACTTAAAGAAAATTAGAAACATCCAGGATAGCAAGGGCCTTGGACAGAAAAATTGATATTTATAGATTTTTAAAAATCACATTCAAGTATATATGTATCATGCATAAGGAAGACATATTAACAAAAAACTAGAATATGTGCACCTTCCTTATCCAGGAAACTTTGAATCTACATTCATACAAGTTCCTTTATTGGTGAAGATGAACCGTAATTGCCAAAAGTACACACTGTTGGCTCCAGAAATACGGCCATTGCTGTAAATCACAAGTAAGGCCAGACTCAGCATGGGGACACTGGAGGATTTAAGGCATCGGAGGTGCCCCATCTGAAACAAGCTGAGGAGAACAATATTCTAAGGAGGCCACAAGTCTAGAATTAGAGGAAAAAGCCACGGCACTTGTTCAAACAAAATGGACAGAAAGAATGTCAATGCAGATATCTATGAAAGCTTGAAAAATGAGTGAGGATGTAGGGGCCATTGCATGAAATGACAGGGATAAATACGTATTGCATAGATGAACCTGATCATTTGTAGATCATAAAACTTTTAAAGTTATTTTTGGCAATTCAGGACAATCCTGTAAATGGGTGACCTGATTCTGAAAACAATGCTTCACAGTGAGTACTCTTAATTCTTGAGCCATAATCAGTGGCAACCAATATGGGAATTACTTATCCATAAAGAAAATAACATTTCTCTTCCAAATCCAACCTCAGGGAAAATGTATTATGCTTGAGTCATATAAATATGTCATTATTTTTATGAAAAAGTCACGTTAAAACAATTATGGATATTATATAATCATTAACATAATTTGGGATAATGTGCATCGACTAGAAAAGCAGCCAACTTGAAATTATGTATTCAGGTTATACCAAATGCAGTCCCTAATAAACACCGTAAATCATAATACAAAGTGAAGTTAAACCTAATTGGTTTACCACATAAGGCTTAACTTTTTTGTGCCTGTATTGTATCACCGCTTTCCTTCCACAATTTCTGTTAGGAGGCAGCATGGCAATGAACACCCTACGGACTCTCTGCTCTCAGATAAACCTGAGTTTTAGTTTGGATTCTGCCACATACTACCTTTTAACTTTGGTAATTTGCTGAATTTCTTTGCATGTCTGTTTTTGCTTTTGTTTCACTCATCTATGATATTGGGCCAATATCAGCCTCTATCTGTGATTTGGCTTGAATATCAAAAGGTATTAAGCAGGCAAAATGCATAATGCATAAATACTAGTTCCTTTCCCACTTTGCATTCTTTCTCCCTATTAAACTGAGCCTAACAGTCGTGTTTTTTATTTTGTTTTATTAAAAGTCTGAAACATCATACAAATGAGAGATTTTTTTTAGAAAAGTTATTTTTTGGATGGGAAATAAGTTTCAACTAACTGAGTAAAGGTAACTCTACCTTTTATAACATCAACTTACATCAAACAAGAGGGAGACAAAAAAAACCCTAGTATTTATAAAAGTTGTGTATTTATTCTTACATGTTTAAACTTCAGTTGCCTTCAAAGTGCTCTCCATTTGATGCAATGCACCTATTATTTTTTTCCACTGCTCAAAATTCTTTTTGAATTCATCAATTTTAATGCCTTTTAGTGTTTCTGCCATTTTTTTGGTTCACTTCTTCCACATAGGCAAAATGTTTCCCTTTGAGGACTTTTTTCATCTGAGAAAACAAAAAGTCGCTCTGGGTGAGATCAGGTGAACAGGGAGGTGGGATATGGGGTCATGTCATTTGTGGTCAAACATAGCTGAACACCCAGCGCCGTGTGGGCAGGTGTGGGCAGGTGTGGGCAGGTGTGCTTGTAAATCAGCCGTCATGAAATGGGCAATGCATTGAGCCTTCAAAAAAAATTCCCTAAAGCTGAACATAGCCTCTCTCACAACTTCATCTGATACACGGATCCAGGTGGGTTCCTAGAACACTCATCTAGCTAGAGAAGCCTGTACTACAAGGGGCTCCCCCTCCCGAAGATGATTCTGTTTGGGGGGATCCCCCTTCATATATCTTGGGGTCTTTTTTCTGTATCTTCAATTGTCCTGTACAGCCAGAGAAGGATGAGTAAAAAATACCTACATTACTAACATCACATTCAAGTATATGAAACCTAATGATTTTACTTATTTTCTAGTGTCTGGGGAAGGGAGTGGAGATCAGGTCGTTGGAACTTGGTCCTAAGGAAGTGAAAGTTAAGAGCCATGTGAAGTTACATTGAGAAAACATCACCTTTTCCAACATGAATTACATAAGAGCCTGACCCATTGCCTCTTAAATTTGTGCTGATTGGATCTAAAAAGGATCAGGAAAGATGGTGGGGATAACACAGGACAAGTTTGTACCCAATATTCTACTCATAAATTGGTAAAGGCATATTTAAGGTGAAATGGTGAAAACTATAGGTCGCTCAGTTATCACAAATGGAAAAATAAACTAGCCAGTGTTTATGAACTATGTTATACCCTGGTTTAAGATAATCTTTCTTTTGTACAATTTCATAGTGGGGGAACAAGACTGAAGAGGGTTAATAGTGTTCTCTGACTTTGCTTCATGACATCTTGAACGTCTAAACCCTACGGTTTTTTAGGGGGAGAAATACATTCTGCACCAGTTCTCACAGACACAGAAGCCAGCTTTACTCCCTCCTCCATTATGTGACCACATAATAATTAATATTCTAAGATGACATTCTCTTTTCAATCTTAGAAAGACTCAGTTAAAGCAACACATATTGGACATTTTAACAAGTTTAAGGGAGCAGGAAGAATGAACCAGTAGAAAATTTTATTTTATCATGGAACAATTCTGAGTCCTGTATGTGAGTTTACATCACTGTTTCCAGTATGTTCTAACTAAATTTTCAACATTTATTTCTGGGAATTTGTGTGCGTGCATATTTGTAACTGTGCATTGTTACTACCAGGCACAACTGTATACATCCCCTCATGTGCTTTGCACAATTTCCCTTCCCTTTCTATTTTTAAATGTTTATTATAATCAGTGGCAGGAGTGAAAAGAAAATGAAAATGACCAAGGAATAAATATGAATTGCTTTTTGGCCAGAAGTTTATCGGTATGTACATGAGCCTCCTTTCATGGAGAAAGCCACTGGAAGGCACCCGCCACACCAGCCTGTCTCTACCAGCAGGTGACAAAAAGGACTACAGCCTTAGACCTAGAACCCCACTATCATTATTCTGCTGTTCAATCCCCTTCCCCCCAGGTCTGATATCTACATTAATTTAAATGGTTACCTCAGAGAATTTCAGACATTTTTGGAAATGTTTAAAATTATAGAGCTATTAACTTATGATGTTGCATTTCTTATGATGAGTCAGTGACACATGAAAGCAGCTCATTCCAGATTCAAGACGGGGCAAAATTGAATTAAAAAAATCAGTGTACACTGCCACATTTCCCTGATTAATTCACCTATGGTATTGGCACATGCTGTTTTGCTTATGTTTGAAAAATATAAATAACTCTTTCATATGCAAAAAGTGAATGTTAAATGAAAAATATGGAATTTTATATAACTGCTTAAACAGTGCATACATTTTACAAAGCAAATCCTCATTGTTAAGTATCACAAAAGCTTGGTACCCAGGTACAATCTTATCAGAAATAAGAATGGCACCTGCCTCTACTGCAGTAAAAGAAAAACAGTGAATTCCTTTTGCCATCTGAAGAGTGACAACACTTCAGTAATCAAGCACTCAGTGATTTTTATTAACCATGATCTTAAATTTCAGATCTGTAGATGTATTTAAATATTTATAACTCTGGTCTCAATGCACAATTTCCTTCTTGGTGAAAAGCAGAACTATCATATGCTACTGTATTCAAGAGTGATTCTGATTCCCAGATGTTTTCACCTAGTTATGAAAATGAGAACCTGCTAAATGAGTCTGGCTGCCGTACTGCAAGCTGCTTGCTATTGTGTGATGTACGCACGACCCCTACACTTCCAAAGTGTATACCGAGTCACACACAGCTTCAAACCTAGAAGTTCGTTGTTGTTGTGCTGCTTTTGTCTTTGTTTTTAACAGTCTCCTCGCTTAGTTGTGTTCAGAGGCAGCAGGAAGTCAGTCAATAGAGGGCAGAATTTTCAAGTGCTGCCATTCTAATGAGGCATTTTCAGTGGCTGAGTAAAAGCCTATTTGTGACTTTTGTGTTTTTGCTTTTGCGTTTTGGGGAAGGGAGGAGCATGAGACTCGAGAGGGTCCATTGTAAGCACCTCCCACTCTTAGCGCTACTCAGATGGATTACTGACTCCAGGAACCCCCTGATCACCACTATGTGCTGGGAAAAGTTACAGCTTGGCCTATCTATAAGCCTGCCAACCAGGACGCAGGCTGATTCCACTTGATGTCTCAGTATGAGCTCTGGTTAAAATGAATCTCTGGTTATTACTTTCCGGATCACTAAGAAAAATGCTTTTAAAAATCAATGGACATAGCTTATTGCTTAGAGTAATTTAGGCTTTTAATATAATTTGCACATTAGGTAAAAATCCTCAAAACTATTTGAGGATTCTATTCTCTAGCACCAGGTACTTCAAAGAAATCATGTGCATGGATTAATCAAATCCAACAATGTTCAGAAACAAGGGTTTC
>VMDR010028717.1:0-13040 GCA_007922815.1 Macrotus californicus | reverse complement strand
GAACTTTTCATTTTAATTTGCTTATTCATCCTGGTGTCTTTAGTTCCTGTTCTACTCCCGTTCAATTGTTCCTTCAAGAGCTTTGATCTCCCCTGACTCTTCTTTATTGTCATCGCAGCTTTTCAGAGATGAGCTTCTGGACATAACTGAACCTCTTGGTACCTGGTAGAGTCAGAGCAACCACATTCGGAAAGTTATTTCTGAAGCTACACCTTTAAATAAAATATTAGAGTGTAGTTTAGAAATTCAGACTAATAGTGAACATTATGTTGGTTTAAACCAATATTAATTTCATTAGTACATAATTTTGACAAATTTGTTATTCTAATCTTTCTGAAAAATTCCTTATTAACACTTTCCCCCATTGTATTTCCCCATGTTATTATTTCTAATGATCTCTACTTCAAAACTTTAAAATTATAGCCTACAGAGATAAATACAAGTTACAGACACTTAACATTTTGCCTCAGCATATATACATATTCATACACATATGTAAGTTCCACAAAACAATATTTACTCTGTACAATCCACCTTGATGTTGTCTATTCTGCTCTATGCTACTTCATCCCACTCTCCTTTATTATATAAATTGCTCTTTTACCATTCTGTAATTTGACTTTATGATCCATTTATACATCTCAATAATATACTTTGAAGATTTTTGCTAAAGTAGTACTTCATCAGTAGTGGTTTTGTACCGTCAGGATTTCATGATTCTGCTCAAGAGAGTTTTTATCTTTGTAAGGGCAAAATGACAAAAAGTTTTATTTCTGTTTGAAAAGGCATTATACAAAATAAAGTTATTATTAAACATTTTTCTTTAATAACTACACAATTGAGGGCCTGCTGAAACACAGCAAGTGAGAGTGCCTGACAATTAATGAAAATGAGATCAAAGTTATCATGATTCAGTTACTCAGTTGGATTACTATCCACCAAAGTGATGCTGGACACCTTGACATTTTTTGACTATTATAAAATTAATTTCTGAAAATTTGCCTCATCAGGGGCATAATTTATATTCATGATAAAAACTTCATATGAGGCATCATAATCATCTCTAATACATTAGAAACCAATTTATAAGAGAAAATAAGTTGTTATATCCAGTTTAATTTTTTATTCTGGGACTAATCTAGTCACAGTAACAATGTATTATTTTTGAGAAGTGTCTACATGTAGTAGAATAAAATTTCCTTTTAAGTGCCACTGAGAAACAAGCAAAAAAAAAAAAAGAAATAATCAATTGATATTTTAAAGTATACAGTGTAAGAATCATAAAAATCAAATCACAAGGTTAGTTTTGATCCATTTTCAATGGCATAGCACATAATTAAAATATTAATTAAAATATTATTATTTAAAGAGGAATTAAATATGTGTAACTCTCAGAAACATTAGAAAAGGGGTCAGAAATATATGAAATCATCTGTGTAAACTGTGACCCATAAGTTAGCCTTCTATCTGAAGTTCAATAATTGAAAAATTGCAAGATTTGGCTCCTGGTCAAGGTCATGAAGTAGGTAAATGTGGTTCTTGCCTCATCCCACAACCACATCAAAATTACAACTAAACTATGGAATAATCATCATTCAGAGCCATCTGAAATCTAGCTGAAGAGAAGTCCTATAACCAAAGGTACAAAGAAGCCACATCCAGAGTGGTAGGAGGGGAGGAGATGCAAAATGAGGGGGTCCACACTCAGCTGTGGTGGTGAAAAATCAGGAGGGATACCTTAGCTGTGGAAGTCCCCCTGAGGAGCAAGGAGTCCCAGCCCCATACCAGGTCCCCCAGCCCAGGGTCACAGTGCTGAGAAGAGAAGTCCCCATAACTTCTGGCTGTAAAAATCAGCAGAGATTATGGCTGAGTGAGAAGAGGACTTTTGGAGTCCCAGGCATTTCCTCTTAAAGGGATCATGCCCAGAGTTACTTGGACGCATTCTCTCTGAGCTCCAGTGCTGTGGCAGCAGCTCAAAAGACACTAGCAATGTATGGGGAGGAACTGAATTGTATGGCATCAGGGTGAGAGCTGGAGGAGCAGCTTTCTCCCAGAGAGAAGTGCTGGCAGAGGCCATTGTTGCTTTTCTGAGTCTTCCCCTCACAGAGCCAGCAGGCAGACACCATACCTGAGTCTCTATCAACCTGGCTAACAAGATTCACCCTGCCTAAGACATTTCCAGTGGCTTTTCCATACAAATGGCCTATCTTGGCTCATGCCACTGACTTTCCTAAAAATCTTTCAAATAAACAGCCTCTGGTCACAAATGATCTGTTCCTAGCTCCAACATTACCAAACAGGTAAGATGATTTATATGTACGTGAGCATAAAAGCTAAGACTGTGCTTTCAGGAGAGTGTAATTATCAGTAAAAAGTGAAATAACTAGCTATAATTATTTTCTATAATATAATAGCTATAATATTTAAGCTTTTAAATATTATTTTAACTTTCAGAAGTAATATTTAGTTTGCAAGAAATGTGGCAATGGAAACATAGAATGAGGAAAGAGAAAAAATTCAATCATAAATGAACAAATTGTGTGGCCTGAATTTTAGTTTTAAATTGAGCTGGGAAAATTCAACTGGTTCTTTGCTCACTTCTCCTCTGCTAAAGTATAGTTTATTTTAAAAAGGTTAAATTGACTTTCAAATAAATATAATGTGAACACATTTCAAAGATTTTAATTCATTAATTAATGAGAGAATTAATAAGATGTTAAAACTTCTAAAAAGCATTTGAGAAGCTACACACACACACACACACATGCATGAATATTAGGAAAAGATTTCTATGAATACAAAATCGTTACCTTTGGGGTTATCACTTCCATCAGACAAAAATTATTTAGATCTCTACTACACAGAAATCTACAAGATAACTTTGACCCTACAGAGCTGTGAAAAGCCCAGTCAATAGAAAGTCAGGCCCAGTACTGCACTGAAAGAACACCCAACAATTTCTTTTTGCCTATTTTCAAGTTCTGAATTATTTTTCTAATACCTGTACTCTTTGTACTTTCAGTGTTAGAGTGTCCACAGTCCTCCATCTACACTCACTCCCGTAGTGATCTCATTCAGTCTTGTGGCTATAAATAACACAACAATCTGATGACTTTCACATTTACATTTGTAGTTCAGACCTCTTTCCTGAACTCCAGACTCATATATCCAACTGCCTGCAGTACAGTACAGATATCTAAGGTAAGTTTGAATGCAACATGTCTACAACTACACTCCTGGCTTTCCCTTCCATAAAAAGCCTAATCCACCTCCATTCTCCATCCCAGAATATTGGCTACTCTTTTCTTTCAGATGATCAGAAGTTATCAGTACCTTATTTTTCACACTGCATAGGCAGTATTTTAGGGAACACTAATCTACCTTCAAGACATCAGAATCTAATTACTTTTCACCACCTCTACTGCTACCACCTCTTTCATCTAAGCGTGTCCCTGCAGAAGGATCTGGGAGTCAACTTTCCATAATGAAGCAGGCTTTGATCTATCCAAGGGTGAATGAATATATTCTCTAAACTGAATATACAAACAGCTGTCCTGAAAATCACTTCTACTGAAAAGTTCAATAGCTAGTGTTATTAAGTAGAATGTTATTTCTTTGATTTATAATTGCTGTATAGCTATTTCTAACATCCCCAAGCACATATAAAACAACTTCTTTATTCAACTGCATTGTGAATATCGTTTTATTTTTTCTATTTACTTACATAAGTGATAATGGTCACTACCCAAAATAATTTCTCTGATGTACATGTCACTCTTCAGAGAACCTGAAATGTGCTAATGCTTTAGGTATGTGTGTATATGTGCATATATATGTACATATGATTTACTAATCTATTTTTTTTATGCAGAAAGACCCTATATTAACTTCCTAGAACTGCCATAGCAAAGTACCATAGACTGAGTGGCTTAAATGACAGAAATTTGTTTTCTCACAATTCTGGAGGCTGGGAGTCTGAGTTCCAATATGTCAGGAGGGTTGTTTTTTCTAGAGGCCTTTCTCCTTGGCTTATAGATGGCCGCCTTCTCTCTGAGTCTTTACATGGTCTATTCTCTGTGCCTGATTGTGTCCTAATCTCTTGTAATAAGGACACCAGTGGTGTTGGAGCATGGCCCACCCATCTCACTTTATTTTACCCTTATTACCTCTTTAAAGTCCTTATCTCCAAGCACGGTCACATTCTGAAATACTAGGAAATTAGAACTTCAAAGTAGGAATTTTGGAGGGATATCATTCATGCTCTGACACTTACACTTCATTAATGGGCACAAATGTCATGCCCACTTAGGTAACTGGCACAAATGCCAAAGAGTGAGTCTCTGTCCTGAATGTCAAGGGCCCTGAGTGTCCAAGGCCCAACCTTTGCATCCCTTCCCTTTAGGTGCCCCTCAGGTCTGAGGTATCTAATCTCAGTCAAAGAAATGACTATAGTATCTGTGTTCGTATCTCTCTCTTGATTCAACAGAGATGAAAAGACATTGAAAAAGAGATAAAAGCTGCAGCGGCTGTGAGTGATACCCTTAGGAAGTGGTAGTGAAAAAGAACACTACTCTTGGCTTGCGGAAACTGACTGGTGTGTTTTGTTTTCATGTGCATCAAAGAAATCAATTTTATATACAAAATAATTCAGGAAATAATTCACATAAAATGAAGAGATTTGCAACTTGTCAAAGTCGTCTTTTCCTCTGTTGTTAAGTAGAAAATCTAGGAGAGTTTTGTAGTTAGGGACCATAGGCTAAATAAAAGAAGAAAATAGGTATGGTTTGTAAAACCACTAATTGAAACTTTAAGTGTCAGACAGTATTCTGGGGATTTGGGGCTAAAATCTGCTCTGTTCCTCATTTTCCTTTGTCAGTGGTGTTCACCATGGTAACTTCAGTAAAACCCTCCTTAGAAATGTTTTTCTTCTAAAGTACAAAGCACCTTCTTAAAGAAGAATGCTGGCAACCTGGTAGGAGTGAGTGTTTGGAAAATAAGTAAAAAGTATTTAGCTTTCTTCATGATTGCTGGGAGTGGCAGGAGATGAAGAAATTATTGAGGTGATAAAGTTGAGTGAAGGAAATATTTCATCTTTTTTTTGGGATAAAAAATTAATCTAATTTTTGAGGTAGGAAATTAATTTAAACTATGCTAGAGAAACTTTCCTCTTTTATTAAATTTCCACTTTGGAGTATGGATCGGTACAAGACAGATGTAGCCAACACCTGCTTCAGTGAATTCTGCTGGGGTTTGATCAACTTCCTCGAGTCCACTTGGAAACGTAACTAATGTGAGACTTTGAGTACACCATCCAACCTCTCTGGGTCCCTTCTAGTTTCTACCCTCTAAAGTATGGAGGCAGAAGCAGCCCAGAAGTCCTCAGCCTTCATTGCACGTTAGAATAAACTGGAGTTGTTTAGAAAATGCCAAAGGCAAGGCCCTATGCAGAGATTATACCTTAAAGTCTGGAGTGATATCCAGATGCAAGATTTTATTCTATTTTCTTTTTTTAAGTGCCCAAGGCAATTTTAATGTGTAGCTAGAGCTGAGAGTCACTGTGTTTATTGATCTGAAGAGCCATTCCAACCCCACCATTCTAAGGCACTTATCCACAAATTGACTTCAGCTGGGTTTATCTCTGATAGACATGCCAATTAGGTACTCTGGATTTCATACTGTCTTTCTCTCCAGGATTCAGGAAAGAAAGGCATTAGCTTTTAGTTTAGGAACCTAGCATCTCTATTCCTGTGTATCCACTCATTATCCAGAATAAGCCCAAAAGTCATACCGGTGTCCAGTATAGAAGTAATGTCTTCCCTTTCAAAACACATTGGTTTGCAAAGAGTTTTATTAAAGGTTAGGCATTAACTAGATTCAATAATGTGTGTGTGTGTGTATGTGTGTGTACTTATGTGTACGGAAATGGTCAAGACAAAGTTAGCAGTAGGATTCTCAAATGCCTACAACTCTTTGTTGACATAGCAGATAATTTCTCTCATTAGAACAGTGATTCTTGTCCCTGATGGCATTTTAGAATTGCCTAGGAAGGCTTTTAAAAAATCTTCATGCCCAGGCTATGTCCTAGACCAAATCAAAATTCCTGAACGGGGCACCAGCTTTTGGGTTTTTTTGTTTTTGCTTTGTTTGTTTGTTTGTTTGTTTTAAAGCTTCCTAGATGATTCCAAAAGGGAGCCATGGTTGAGAACTGCTTAGTCAAGATTGGGGCGAGTGAAGTTGTGTGGACAAATGGTATCAAACACCTGGCCACTGATAAAATGCTAACAGTGTGTTAGCCATTTCCTTGATTAGAAACAGCACCTTCCTTTCCCCTGAGGATTATGCTTTGCTGGTTAAAATTACCATTGTGAGGGAAGTTGTTCTTTTAAGTGTTCTACATCACTAGACTACGACTATTTCTACTGAAGATGGCAAATGAAATGTTTTCTTCTTAAGATAATGCGTATGATTGGGGCCATTCTTCTCACAGACCCCTTTAAAGATCATTGAAATATTGGGTAAAATGAGCACAAAACACAAAATTTTGTAGGGAATGAATTTTTTAGGTCATATTGTAACTAAAAAGATTCAATGGTATATGCCTTTTAAGTTACTGGTTTATTGACTTTTGGTAAGTAGACCATTAATTTTAGTATTATTTCTCTCCTCTTAGTGTAGATTGTTAAATTCATTGAAAACTTAGAGCCCAAAGCCTCAATACTGTTATATAAAGTGTGTGCTTAATTGTCATTCTGGACCTTGGTTCTGGTATCTACCCAAAGCCTATAAATCATTCTCAAACAAGAAAATCAAGTAATTAGGCTCTCTGGCCTCAATCTGATCTATATTTTCTACCTTCAGCATTTCTACCTTATTTCACTCATATAGCTAGTTAAACTCTCTTTTAATGAACCTGGATCAGAGGAATGATTTGCTAATGCTTTCACAAACACAGGGAGTATGGGAGCTAATTTCCTCCCAGTCTAATGTGCCAAAGCCACTGTTGTTTTCAGTGTCTGGACGGAAAGCCAAAGCTGACATACATGGAAAAGGATGATAAAAGTATTAATGGGAGTTAGCAAAAACAAACAAACAAAACAAAACGTTGCCTTCCCAAATTATACCTGAACTTTTCTTGAGATGACTCTAGGGCATGTTGTAAATTCAACAGTTTATGGTCAGTTACCTTTTATCCTTAAAATCACACAAAACAAGTGATTATTCAGAATGAAATAGGTGGTTTAATATTCATGGACTTGAGAAAGAACTGGAATTAAAATTCAGTCTGGGATCTGAATTAGCACCATCTGAATAGAGAAATAATTCAATATACATGCACAAATTACTTTTAATAACATACACACGTAAAATATATTTGTTTTACTTGTTATACTTGTTTTGAAGAACGCTTCTTGGGGTTAAACTTATTTTTATTATTTAACTGGGCATGATACAGGTTGAACACCCCTGAGTTCCAGGGCCTTAGTGAAATTAACTTCCAGGGGCTTGCCCGTGCCTTTGGTGAGCCTCAGGGACCGGATGCAACCTCTGAACCGAATGTTGGTTGTCAGACCAAACTGGTTAAGGCCATCTGAAAAACACAGCAAGGAGGGCTCAGTTTTGAAATGAAGCTGTTATATGTAAGAGCATATTTTTATAGGGATAGAAAATTTGAAGACATACATTTTAAGACATCAAACAAATAATTGGTTTGGACTTACAATTTTAAAATTTGTAACACTCTCATAGTTATGACTTACAATTATTAAATTTGATTTAATAAAACAAAGCAATTGATCAGATACTGAATTAAGACATGGGCTTTTAGTAGAGTTTATTTCTTTCTCACATTATAAATATACATTCTAAGAGTTAAATTGGTTGAAACATCACACAAAATCTTCGTCTTGTTGAAGAGAGACTCCCTTCTCTCATCAGGCCCACAAGGTACTTATAGGACATCATTTCACAGACTGTGAAGGAAGAAATATGTTATCCCCTTTACACCATCTCGGGGTTTATCCTTATTGAGGCAGAGGTAGGTCTTGTTAAACCCTACTTGTTAAAAGAGAATCAACTTTGGAAGAAGGAGCTCTGAACTGGTCCTCATCACTCCTGTATCTTTTCCTAGGTCAACCACTGCTGAATATACATTGTGCTTGTTCTGTTAAGCAGAGAAGGTGTACCATCAATGGGAACAAAAGTTTCTCTTGCCAAAATGCTGAAAGACCATCCTAAGAGCCTGTGTTATTACAGTACTTATTAAGAGGCACTTGGCTTATTTCTCCTCAAGTTGAGTCCTCTTGTTCATGGGCACTTTAGGTAACTCTCTGTGGCTCCCATGCTATTTTTAATGTGTTGAAGAGGGATTTCAAATGCAGATTTATTACTTGGGTTTCCTAGTAATATAAATATAAATTCTAAAATAACCTAAGGGGGAAATTAGCTACATTTAACCCAATGATTTCCAGAACTTGAGGAAATAAGTTCCATAACATTTTATGATTCCTTGGGTATATTAATAATTTAAAAAATCAGAAAGAACACCAGCTCTGGCCCTGAGCACTGTTTTATGCCTCATATCTTTATAAGCCAAATTCATTTCCACTATCCTCCATTGCCCCACGAATGAAACTTTGGGGGTATCATGAAAAGTAATATGCTCATTTTATACACTGGGAATTTCAGGTAAGGTGTTATTTATGGGAACAGGTTCTAAAGCTAGGAAGCAGGCTCACTTAAGCATTCTTGGATACATTTATAGAAATATAAATGTATTCTTGGATACATTATAGAAATATAAATGTTTTAAAAATCATGAACAGAATACAGCAAAGAAATTGTTACCAAGCTAGACAATGCTCACCTGGGAAACCTCCAACAAACACAGGGTCATTTGTATCCGCTGATGTAGATGCTGGGTTTGGGCTCTGAGCTTCCACCTGGTTCCCATCTACTGTCAGCTCAAGGCGGTGCTTGATCTTGTTGGCCGTGACTTTGTGCCATTGTCCATCACACAGACGCCCTGGGACCCCAGCATCATAGACAGCAGTGAATCGGCCCGCACCATTGTCTACATGAAACATAATCTAGAAAGCAGGAAATTGAACAGTCAGACGGTTAGGGGGGTATTATGACGGGTCATGTGATAAAAACTGCCAGGTCTACAGGAAAGACACCAGCTGGAATAGTTTGAAATGAACATAACTGGGGCATTAGAAAAAAACTTGACAAAAACTGAAACAAAAATTTAATGACCTGGGGTCACCAATTATGTTCTGTGCTTTTGAGCATTGTTGGGAGCAGTAGGCAAGATGTGTGAGGCTAGTAGTAATTCTGCTTTTAGAAAATGTGAGATATATTTGAGACTAGCTGACAAAAAAAGGACCTAGTATAAACAGGAAAAATTCTACTGTGGATCTTTTAGGGTGTGATAGTTCTTAGTGAACCTTACAAAATTTTCTTAAAAGATATTTTGAGTGATTCATTAATTTGGCTTACAAATTCATTTAAAAGGGTTATTTTTTTTCTTCAATTTAAGCTTTGGTGTCTTAATCATATGTATTTTTTCCTTTATGGATTCCATTTCATAGCCAGGATTGAGAGTTACATAAATTACTTTTTGGGGGCAGGCTTTATGTCACAGGTGCCAAAGACTCGGAGCCAGAAGGCTGGTTAAGTTCTTAACAATGAAGAACTTAGATTGGTAGTTCTTGTCTAAATGAGAAAAATCTGTTTTCAGTAACATGGAATGGTCCCTGAAATTTGAGAGGACAGAATTCTTTTGAAGCTGATGAAGAAAAGAAACATAAGGAAATACTAAAAACAGTCAATTGGGCAACACATTTGACAAGGTAAAAGAAATAGGAGTTTTAAAAAGAAGATTAAAAGTACGAATAAATAGGTGAAAGGTTTGTAAATGATACAGTGATAGAAATGTGACTTAAGATTTTACTATATTAGGTGGGCTTTGTGATAACAGGATTTTGCACATAAAAGCAGTGTGGTGAGAAGTCCACATGCATTGTTGTGGAACTTGATACGCTCACTGACAAGCTGATAGTAACTGCGATTAGAAGCAGGTGATGGAATGAAGCTTATTCCAACAAGATATAAGGAAAGGGTGTTTTAAAAACCTGGCAAAACTATTAAACATTGCTTATTTGTTCCCCTTTCAGCCTCTGTGCTCTAGGATCTTTTTGCTTTATTGTCTTTGATGATGGTTTAAAGACAGGAGAGGGAGGGAGGTGGAAAAGGAATGCATATTTTAAGTCACGATGCGGTGTTTCTTCTTGGGAGGCAACAATACCCTATGAGTGGAAATATGAACAGAATTGAAGTAGGATTTGTATTTAATAGCCAGGAAAAAAAAAAAAAAACTTGTGAAATTTCTTGCTTTGCCTGCCTCATTTTACCTATAATATAAAGTATATACAAACAGGTCTGTCTCATTGCAGGTGGCTGTTCATAGGTGGTAAGGTGTTTATATTAGATTACCCATTGTAAGCAAATTTAAAAAATATTTTAACTTATACTAATAAAATTTATTATAAATTTCCTCTTTTTTTGAAATGGTATCTGTATGCTTTTAAATAAAAATTGAGAAACCAATATGTCAGCTAGCCACCTATTATAAGAGGAAAAGACTGATTTTAGACAATCCAAGACCCTTCCTCCTTTCCCCCACTGAAATCAAGAGTTTCCTAGACTGTGTTCACAAAGAGAATAACTTGGTAATACAGTAAGAGCTTGAGATCTAAGCCTATTCAGTCCGTTATTAGTTAACCCATTTGGCTTATTGTAGTATTAGCACATTTAAAGTTTACACTGATCTGCAGAATGAGTGTGTTGAAATCACACGTAATTGAGATAATCCAGAAGACTGAAAAGAAACAGTCTAGCTTTCTCCCAACAAAGAATCAAGCTTCAAAAGAAAGTTCTGCATCTGAACAAACATATCACGAAGAAGTCAGAATTTTTAGATAGCTGATGCTGACCTTTTCATCAATCATTTCGATGCCCATTCCATCCATTTTTTGGCTGCTGATTCCCAGGAGGACTCCCGTGGTTCTGGTTGTACGGAATTCAAATTCTACAAGAAGGTCCAATCCCACTTTGAACCCACCAACTGTAAAATAAAGGTGTAACAGAAAATTGTAGATTAGATTTTAGGGATCGTTAAATCAAATTTGTATAATGGAACAGTTTTACTAGATTTTAATTCAGATGTTAGTCAATTAAATAACTGTAAATTCCAGACTCTTCTGTGACTTATACTTCCACTATTATAGTCTACAACACACTTTGTAGTTACTGCTTATTTTCCTGGCTGTCTTCCCTCCTAGAATGTAAGTATTATGAGGGCAATGACTTTTGTCCATATTGCTCACCATTTTTTTCCCTGTGCCACCCCAAATATCTGGCACCTAGTGGAGGTTTAATACATCTTTGTTGAATGGATGCAGAAAGAACACACACTAAGACTGACTCAGAGAATCTCACATCCAGGTATGATTATGTTAGGAGTCTTGCTGTAGGGCATTTAAGTGATTAGTCAGTAAAATTTCACGGGGCCACTCCAAATGGTGCTACAATGACCTGAAAGAGCTCAGTAATCAGGAAAGGAATTGCAAGTACAATTTTGAAGACGATTCTGGGACAAAAATAGACTTTTCTACTTCATCCAGTTAAGACTTTTCTCTATAATTTTCCATGTTTGGTTTATTTGATCTTTTAGCAAGTATTTAAAACATACCTCTTAGAAACAAAGTGATTCATTACGACCAGACTAGAACCTACCAACAGCATGGAGTATGAGGGAAGAACTCATGGAAGGTTTCTCCATGTCTTCTATTTACTCATTTATTCATTAAAAAAATGCTATGTGTAAACACAACTGAAGAGTGGCACCTGTGATGTGAAAGACTTTTATTCTTGAGAACCTTGATGGATTTGGATGGGCAAAGGTGGGTTTAGAGTGGATTTTAAGAGCAAAGGTAGGAAAAGCTGAGTGTTCTGCAAGACAAAATAGGAAGACTGTTTCTATCCGTGAAAGGGAGCATTAAGGAGAAGAGAAGAACAACCTGAGACAGTTCAGCGGAGGACAGAGAGAGTAAGGAGGCCATTGAAACCCCTATGATTGGGTGGCTGGAAAGCTTTTAGAAACAATGATGTTAAGGGGTTAAATTGAAGTTGTACGTTTTCCAGTGACATAACCTCCTCGGACCACCCAGGTCTCATAACGACTATATTACACTGTGAGTGGAAGGGATGGCAGGATTTGTTGGAAAGGGGGGAAGGGGCTAATTTTCTGGCCCAGTCTGATCCAGAGCCAAAGAGCCCAGGCAGGATGGCAAGTCAGTAACTGCAGAAACTGAAGCTGAAGTTTACCATCAGATCTGACCAAGAGAGTGCTAGCCATCTGGGAGTTTGTAGAAATCTTGCAGAAGGCTGTAGACTTTCATAGCCCATGGAATTTGGGCTTCATCTTAACATCCAATATTTCAATATTTAACATATCCTGTGCCTTCCTATTGTCTACTTCTGCATAGGGGAAGTTTCCACCTATGCTCTGGGTTGGAAGGCCCTGCTCTTCTCTCTCTGACAACTTTGGCAGGTGAGTATTCAAATTCTCATTTAAATTCTCACTCAGACATCAGTTTCTCTGTAAAACTTTCCTGATTTCCCAACCCAAATTAATCTTTCCTCCAAATATGCATAGAAGCTTCTTGCATGTCTTTTATAGTTGTTACACACTTTACTTGCTTTTTTGTGATTTATAAGCACACAGAATGTTATCCACTGATGGTATATTCTCAAAGAAAGAAACATCTTATTTATTTCTGTTGGCCACGATGACTTCTACACAGTTTGTGCTCAGTAATTCTTTTCTAATGAACAAATGTGTATGTCTCTGGTAGTCAGTGGACTGAATATTCTATCTTAATATATGTTATCATATTTTTTCACCTATAAAATTTATTTTGTATTTTTCTTTCTAAATTGTGCACTCATTCACAGTGATTCAGACCTGTGCAGAAAGT
>VMDR010028716.1:0-13062 GCA_007922815.1 Macrotus californicus | reverse complement strand
CCAAGTATCAAAGTTCTCTTCTGAAAATTAAGAATGGCCTGGATGTCCATATGACCAAAAACATTAATTTCCTTAAAAAAATAAGTATATATGATAAGTAAAATATTCTGCCTCTTAAAAGAGATTTAATAATCTTAGGTTTCATGTGCAATTTTCCTTTAAAAATCATAATTTCTTGGAATTAAGAAAAAAGGCAGTGCCTTTTTAATGTGATAAGGGGGCGCGGTTTTCATTGCTGATAGGAGTGGATGGTACATTTTAAATCATTTCTGAACTTTCTTGCTGAAGCCACAATTAGAAAATGAGCTTGGCTTTCAGTACAGTATTTATTGATTCTATGCTAAAAGGCCTAAGTTTTCAGCTGCACCCAATATTATATTCTACCCATATGGAGACTATCAAACTGACTTTTGAAAAAATACATAGCATTTAATTAGCTAAATTGGTTCTCTTGAAGGTACTCCTGCTGAAAAGGTCTGTCATTTTACACAAAGAAGGAAGGGGTTTGATTAATTTACAGGTCTGCTGAAGCATATAATCCAGTATTTGGGAAAATGTCAGGCTCTCATGAATTAAAAGAAGTTATATGGGAAATTCATTTAACTTGTTAATTGAATTAGTTTCCAGAAAGATGTGAATGCCTAAGAGAGTCTTGTGATGGGAATCAGGTGTGTTGAGAGGCAGTGTGTTATGTAAGGGAAAACCTGTTCTCAGAAGCAGATACTCGGGGTTTTACTGCCACTGGGAGAGCTGCTTAACCTTTCGGGGCTTCAGTTTTCTCTGCCTTGTTTCACAGGCCTTGATGAACAGGCCATAGCCTGGGGATCTTGTTAAAACGCAGTCTGGTTCAGTAGGTCTGGCCTGGGCCTGATATTCTGCATTTCTGATAGGCTCTTGGGTAATCCAGTTAGAATCACAAGGAAGGTAGGTATCTGTGTTTCCTTCTAGTTCTAAAAGTCTGATTCTGAGTTAAGCTATTCTAAACATTAAGTTAAATACCTTAACATTTAAAAAATATTTTTAATATCATTAAGTGAAAGAAAAAAAGCTCCTTTACAACTGCTAAGTTTGCTAGTGGGAATTTTTTTGTCTGATAATGTCTGAGATTGGTCTTAAAATATTCCAGCACACCCTGACCATTGTGGCTCAGTTGATTGGGTGTCATCCCACAAAGTGATAGGTCGGCAGTTCAATTCTCAGTCAGGGCACATGCCTGGGTTACAGGTCGGTCGGGGTGCCTACAAGAGGCAGCCAACTGATGTTTCTCACATTGACGTTTCTCTCCTCTTTCTGCCTCCCTTTACCTTTCTCTAAAAATAAATAAATAAAATCTTTATAAAAAGTAAGTATTCCAGCACTCACTGTTTCCCTTTAAAAAGTTGGGAGGGGAGTAGATAAAATGAGAATAACAAAGTATTGGTAGTTGTTGAAGCTGAGTGATGGGTACAGAAGGGTTCAATATACTTTCCCCTTATTTTCTAACTTTAAGTGTATGTTTGAAAATGTATTTTAGAAAACTAAAACATGCAAAACAAATAAATGTGTATCTGCCAGGGTCACAGACTGAGGTATTTATATATATGTGAGTTTATCCCCTCTTCATCTCCCTCTCTCTGCTTCAGACACGGGTTTCTCGATGCTAACTCGTCTAATAGGGTGCACGGTGCCAGTGACCTGAGGGAAACTCTTTGAAGGAAAAAAGCATAACGTCTAATGAAGCACATTTGCTGCAAGGAGAGAAACTCAGCTGCCATTCTGTATGTGCGAGACTTAGCCTGTTTGTTTCTGTTCAACATTGCAGGTGTGTCTATGCCAACTAAACTTGAATGTGTTAGTGATATTTTTGGAAATTCACTTTGCAAGCTGTAACCTCAGAATAGATTGTGGTTGCTGTGTTGAATATATCAATCAAATATTACCATTTTTTTTAATAGGATGAAGCTACTTAAAATAGGGTACAGGAAGTACATCTGTAACAAATGTTTCCTGCTACTACAGGAGTTTTTTAGATATGGGGCTACAGGGTTGCTTTTAAATCCAGAGTGATTTTTATATTCTATGAAACAAAAATTTGACTCCAACTAAATACGTATTTTTCAGGAAGGAATTGAAAACACATAATATGGGGAAAGAGCATAGCTCAGAAAGCTTTGTTTTGGTAAGAATTTGGGAAAATGATTAAAAACGGTTATAGAATGACACACTCTTTAGGAAATAGCATTTTTAAAAAAGATTGTATTTATTTATTTTTAGAGAGAGGGGAAGGGAGGGAGAAAGAATAGAAACATCGACATGAGACAGAAACATTGCCTATCGCACACACCCCACTGGGGGCGGACCCTCAACACAGGAATGTGCCCTGATGGGGAATCAAACCTGAGACCTTCCGCTTTGCAGCACGATGCCCAAGTAAGCCACCCCAGTCAGGGCAGGAAGTAATATATATATTTTTTAATTACTTTATTGTTGTCCAATTACAGTTTGAATTTTCCTCCCACCACTCTCCCCCCAGGAAGTAATATTTTGATTTGGGGTAAATATATATGCTCTAACAAAAAGCTAACCTATGTAGATTAATTATATCTAGTTTATGTATAGTTTATAATTTGAGAATAGTATTTTAAAAGCACAAATTAATGTCTGGTTATCAAAACTAGAAAATAAAACAATAAAATATTTTAGAAGCATTATGTTCAGCCACACCATTGTTATCATTTCACTATTTTTCCTTTCAGTGTTTAATGTGGTTTTATATACTTTTTCTTCTACCTTATATATTCTTTTATCCTGTTTATTCACTGAACACTATAAAACATTACTTTTCATTATTATACATTGTTTTATAAATATTACCTGAGTGAAATGATTCCTCGTCAGGTCTAAGTAAAGACCTTCATAGCCCCCAGGTAAGTAATCTGTAAAAGTGGTTTTCCACTTTGACATTATTTTTAGGCCAGATCCAGGTTGTCTGTTACGGTTAGTAGAATGGAGATAAGGAGTCATTTTCTGCTGGGGAGACCAGGACGGCTGCAGGGTCCACCCAACATTTGAGTAAGTTTTGAGCTGAATGAGATTCTTACATTTGTCCTGGAAAGAATTGCAATCCCGAGTTGAACAGAGCCAAACAGGACCTTTAGTCCAGACCTGTGTTAGCTCTAATGCCGGGATTCAGGACTTCAAAGGCTCTTGTGGAAGTCATATGTCTGAATCAAACCCCAAAGTGAAATTTCGGGGAGAATGGGAGTATGGTACTGGTAATTCTTGTCCGTCCACGGAGTTTAAATCTCACAAAAATCACAGTCCTTAAAGACAAGTTTACTATAGTCCTTAAGAACCAAACCAAACCAAAAAAATATATACACACACACACAGTGATTAAGTGAACTAATGCAAATGAAGTGCTAAGAATAGTTCTTAGCCCATGGTGAGAATATTAGTGGTACTGTGTGTAGAACCGAAAAGCCTTTTAGTCAACTTTTATGTCTGCTGTTAAATGTATCAGGATTTTTTTTTAATTCAGGAAAGCATGAATTTCTTTGACTACTGAGTAAACTGAACCAAATAGAAAATAAGGATTAAACCTGTCTCTGCTTCTCCTCTTTTGTGTTTTACCCATTTAACCGAGGGCCTTCCTCAGTTTTACCCATTTCTTTAATTTAAAAGCCTTAAAAAAAAAAAAGGCCTGGAGTGAAATAGATGAATTTTGGCTGATTATTAGCAGCAGAAGAAATTAGCTAATAACCTTGTTGGTAACTGACAGCAGCAACTTAGATATAAGGTCTGAGGCTTGTGTTCCTCTAAGGTTTAAAGCTTTCAGAATTAAATGTACTTCTCTGTTTAGAGAATCCTTTTGAAGCATATTCTCATTAAAGACTTTTTATCATGTCTGGACTTATAGCTTGAACTTGATCAATTTCCTCTCATCGCCAATGTAATTGCTTTTAAAGGTGTGAAAGTGTATTCAGTTGCTTAAAAATTCAGGTTTTTTTTACATCTGACATAGTTTGTGGTTTGACTTTCAGATCTCCCGCAATGTTAATTTTTAAACTTGAAAGTTTCAACTATGCTGAAATCATGGATCCCATTCAGAATGTAATAAAATGTTTGAACCTTCTCTAGAAAGAAAAATGTGTGCGCATTCAAAATGTTGTATACAATCTCAGACTTTTCGCAAATATCCTGAAACGTACCCATTTATTGTTTGTAAAAACTATTGCTTCTCCTTAGATATATTATTAGTCTGTTTCCATTCAGGATCACGTGTTCCATTGTGTTCAGTTTCACTGAAATTGAAACTGAACACAGAGCTGTAGTGCTTTATTTGCATAACACAAAAGCTCTAGACCCTCTGTTTGGAAGAAATAATACAACAGGAGGGGCAATTGTGCTAAGTGAGTCTTTTGAAGAGTGAAGAATTCAAAGCAGTAGCTACTGATATGGCAAATACAGCTATACTTGTTTTTATTATGTTGTCTTTTTAAAATGTAACATGAGAGATTCTTTTAAAAAATTGACATAATTTTTTGTTGGGCTTTTGAAAGTGTATTTTCTTGAGTGATGATTGTTTAATTCTTTTTGTGGGTCGTGAATGCTGCTGTGGAATGCTTAAGTGAAATCTTGGTCCAAAGTCCCCCATCTCAGGGATTCTGGATCTGCCTTTGACTAGCTGTATATATTTTAAAATGTAGGGGAACCAGAAAATCTTTGAAGACCTTTAAGTAGTCTGGGCTTCTTCAGGGGATGCAGTATTTTTAAAGAAATGCTAGGTCCATTCATCCTTAGGGTGACTGAGGTTATCAGGTTTTCTCTAGTTCTTCTCTGCCCTGATGTCCCACCACCTTGTGATTTCATAAGTTGCTGACACCGTCTTCTCCTTCGGCGATCTACTCCGCTGTCCTGACATTAATGTGCTCCACTAGCAGCACTCTCTCTGCTTTAACTTGGCTCCCTGGGCACTTGATATTTTTTCATTCCTGGCCCAAGTTCCTATACCACCCTGGTCAGAGTCACTGTCATCTGTGGCCTAGGTTACAGCTTCCACCGTCTTCTGCTTCTGCCTGTGCCCTGCCCACTCCCTCAGTATATACTTTTTAAAAATTGTTTCTTCCTACAAATTCTTATTTTGAGAAACATCAAATCCATGGAGAAGTTGAAGGAGTGGTTAATAAACACCCCAAAACTGCTCCGTCTGGTGTGGCTCAGTGGACTGAGTGCTGGTCTGCGAACGAAGGCGTTGCCTGTTCAGTTCCCAGTCAGGGCACATGCCTGGTTGTGGGCCAGGTCCCCAGTTGGGGGCGTGTGACAGGCAACCACACATTGATGTTTTTCTCCCTGTTTCTCTCTCCCTCCCCCTCTCTCTAAAAATAAAGAAATAAAATCTGTAAAAACAAAACCAAACCCTGTAAACCCTTCCTGCTAGATTGACCTGTTGATAACATTTTGCTAACATTAGAGTCTGTTTAAAAAAGAAAACACTTTACTTAGAAATAGCTTTAGATTTGCAGAATTCCAAAGACAGCGCAGAATTCCTGTATACCTTTCACGCAGCTCTCCAGACGTTAACATTTCACATACCCGTGGTACCTTCGTCAAAACTGAGAAATTAACATTGGAATGATGCTGCTAACTAAACTAGACACTGTATTTGGATTTTACTGATTTTCTCACTGCTGTCCTTTTCCTGTGTCACTGGCCTCTCCAGGATACCACATTGCATTTGATTATGTCTCTTTAGTGTCCTGTAATCTGTGGAGAGACTGATTATTAAAAGGCTAAATGTTTCCTAGGAATAGTAGCTTGTGTAAAAACACTTGCGACTTGTGCATTGTTTAAGCAAGAGACTATTTCTAAGGGAAAGAAAGATAGTAAAACTCTGTAGCACTAGTATTATGTAGCCACAGGGCATGTGTTACTGGACCAGAGGGGTCTGTTTGCCTGTGTGCAGCAAAGCCCAGTAAGACGGGAACAGGATCTTGCAGCAAAGAAAGTAAGGGTTTATTTTCAGGAAGTGGCCCGTGCCCGGAGTCACAGGTGAGCTAATCCTTAAAGACCTGGCTCCCTGATGTCTTTCAAGGGACGGGTCAAATGGAGGAAAAGCCATTGATCATGGCAGTCAAGGGAGTGAAGGTCATGGTCATGGTTGGGATTTCTGCTGATTGGTCAGTGCTAGGGTGGGGGCAGTTCATCAGTACGCTGGTCCTGATGTCAGCCATGGCATTGCTTTGTCTGGTTTCACTGCTTTTATTTTGTGGGCCTGGTGCTCAGCACAGCTGAGGCCTAGATGTTGGGTCTGGTTTGACCAAAACTCTGTCTCTGTGGTCAGTAGAACAGAGGCTTTGTTTTCTGAGATTATTTGATGGCAACCGGAACCTCATTGTCCTGAGGGCTTAATGATTGAGGGCGAGGTCGCACAAGGGAGCACGGGGGCAGGTGAGTCAGGGTGCTGGATGAGGCCAGTTTGAATCAGAAGGAAAGAAAGGAGAAAAGGTCATACTAGAGAAATGAAGTTTCTGCACAGTTACACACGGTTGAACTTTAGACAAGATGGTTATAGGATTTGACATATTTTCTGGGTTAGATGCAGAGTATGTCTCATCCATTCTCTTCTGCCATCAGAACTTCCTGACCCTCTCCGTTATCATTTGAAGAGGTGAATCCTAGAATAACTCTTAACTATTTGTATCTTTTTTGTAGGTAGATTTTACAAAATGAATTTTATTTCATTCATGTTATCTGCCTACATCAGTCTTTGAGGGTAATTAATTTTGTGTTACAGTACAGATACATTGAGTACCTACTGTGAGTAATGCACTGTTAGGTCATGGCAATGTTGATGCAAATAGGAATAAAAGGTTTTTTACCGTTCAATAGAGTGGGTTCTAACACAGATGGTATGTAACTAACAGAGTATAGTAACAACTGGTTTGACAGAATAGAGATTATTCATTTTCACTGGAGGAGGTGAGAAATGGGGGAGGATCATATTTGAACATGCCCTTAAAATACATGCAGAACTTTTTAAAAACAGCTGAACTGATGCTCTGGCTGGTGTGGCTCAGTGGATTGAGTAATGGCCTGTGAACCAAAAGGTCGCTGGTTCAATTCCCAGTCAGGGCACATGCCAGGGTTGCAGGCCAGGTCCCTAGTAGGGGGTGCGTGAGAGGCAACTGATCGATATTTCTCTCCCCTTCTCTCTCCCATCCCCTTTCTGTAAAAATAAATAAAGTAAAAACAGCTTAATTGAGATACAGTTCACATACCCTACACATACCAAATGTGCCATTTAAAGTGAACAATTTCGCTGGCTTTTAGTACATTTTCTGAGTGCATATTCACAGTTTTGAAACCACCACAATCAACTTCAGAACACCTTTATCATCCCTCAGAGGAAATCCAACACCTGTGTGGGCTCCCTCTCCTGTTGTCCCCTCAGTCTCTGGCACCTACAGCTCTGCTTCCTATCTCTGTAGATTCGCCTCTGCTGGGCATCTCACGTAAATGGAGTCATACAGCCCTGGCCGGGTGGCTCAGTTGATTGGAGCATCTTCCATATACCAAGAGGTTGTGGGTTCAATTCCTGGTCAGGGCACATACCCAGATTGTGGGTTTTGGGTTTTTTTTTTTAATGTGCCTTAAATTTCATTTTATTTATTATTTTTTAAAATATATTTTATTGATTATGCTCTTACAGTTGTCCTATTTCCCCCCCATTACTCCCCTCCACCCTGCACACCACCCACATTTCCCCCCTTTAGTTCATGTCCATGGGTCATATATATATAAGTTCTTTGACTTCTACATTTCCTATACTATTCTTAACCTCCCCCTGTCTATCTTCTACCTACCATTTTTGCTTCTTATTCCCTGTACCTTTTCCCCCTCTCTCTCCCCACTTACTCCCCTGATGATAATCCTCCATGTGATCTCCATTTCTATGATTCTGTTCTGTTCTAGTTGTTTGATTAGCTTGTTTTTGTCTTTGTTTTAGGTTCAGTTGTTAATAACTGTGAGTTTGTTGTCCTTTTACTGTTCATATTTTTTATCTTCTTTTTCTTAGATCTGTCCCTTTAACATTTCATATGATAAGGGCTTGGTGATGATGAACTCCTTTAACTTGACCTTATCTGGGGAGCTCTTTATCTGCCCTTCCATTCTAAATGATAGCTTTGCTGGATAGAGTAATCTTGGATGTAGGTGCTTGCCTTTCATGACTTGGAATACATCTTTCCAGCCCCTTCTTGCCTGCAAAGTTTCTTTTGAGAAATCAGCTGAAAGTCTTATGGGCACGCCTTTGTAGGTAACTGTCTCCTTTTCTCTTGCTGCTTTTAAGATTCTCTCTTTATCTTTAATTTTGGATAATGTAATTATGATGTGCCTTGGTGAGTTCCTCCTTGGGTCCCACTTCTTTGGGACTCTGTGAGCTTCCTGGACTTCCTGGAATTCTCTTTCCTTTGCCAGATTGGGGAAGTTCTCCTTCATTATTTTTTCAAATAAGTTTTCAATTTCTTTCTGTTCCTCTTCTCCTTCTGGCACCCCTATGATTTGTATGTTGGAACATTTAAAGGTGTCCTGGAGGTTCCTAAGCCTCTCCTCATTTTTTTGAATTCTTGTTTCTTCATTCTGCTCTGGTTGAATGTTTATTTCTTCCTTCTGGTCCACACAGTTGAGTTCCAGTTTCCTTCCCGTCACTGTTGGTTCCCTGTACGTTTTACTTTATTTCACTTAGCATAGCCTTCATTTTTTCATCTAATTTGCAACTATATTCAACCAATCCTGTGAGCATCCTGATTACCAGTGTTTTGAACTGTGCATCTGATAGGTTGGCTATCTCTTCGTCTCTTAGTTGTATTTTTCCTGGAGCTTTGATCTGTTCTTTCATTTGGGCCATTTGTGTGTGTGTGTGTGTGTGTGTGTGTTGGCACACCTGTTATGTAGTAAGGAGCAGAGCCTTAGGTGTTCACCAGGGCGAGGTAAGCCATGTCTCTGGGCTGTGATGCTGTTTGTGGGGGAGGGTCCGAGAGGGAACAGTGCCGCTTGCTCCGCTCTCTCCTGGTTTTCAGTCACTTCCCCCCACTACCCACAAGCGAATGGGTTCTTCTGGTGCTGATTCCCGGGTGGGTGGGCTTGTGTACGTTCTGGACCCTGTGGGTCTCTCCAAAGAACTCTCCCGTGAGGCTGGGAGCTTCTCTTGCTGCCACCTCAACCCGCACAGGTGTTTTCAGTCAGAGATTTGAGGCTTTATTTCCCGGCGCTGGAACCCTGGGTTGTGCGATCTGTTTTGCTCCCCAGTGGTCCTCCTGGTTTATCTGCATGTGAATATGGGACCACCCAGTCTGCAATCTGCTGCCTCGCTGAGTCCTCCAGCTGCTGCCTTGCCGAGAGTCCTCTCCAACCGGCTGCCTGTCTCTGCCCTTCCTACTGGTCTGGATGAATGTTTCTTAACTCCTTGGTTGTCGGACCTCTATACAGTTTGATTTTCTGTCAGTTCTGGTTGTTTTTCGTTTTTAAATTTGTTGTTGTCTTTCTTTTCGTTGTGCGAGGAGGCACAGTGTGTCTACCTACACCTCCATCTTGGCCAGAAGTCCTAGATTGCGGGTTTGATCCTCGGTCAGGGCATGTGGCTTGCGGGGAGCAGCTGATCGATGTTTTTTTCTCTCTCTCTCCTTCCCTTCCTGTCTCACTAGGATCAGTGAATATATCCTCGGGTGAGATAAAAGGAAATGGAATCATACAATAAGTGTCTGACTTCTTTCACTTAGCATGATATTTTTAAAGTTCATGCATGTTGTAGTACATACCATTTTTCATTCCATTTTATTGACAAATATAATTCCATTATATGAAAATACTACATTTTGTTTTTCCATTCCTTAGTTGATGGACATATGGGTGTTTCCAGTTTTTGGCTATTAGGAATAATGCTGCTGTGAATACTCATGTACAAGTTTTTGTCTGGATGTGTTTTCAGTACTCTTGGGTTGAGGAGTTGTCCGACTCTTCCAAGGCAGCTATACCATTTGACATCCTCACCAGAAATGTGTGAGGGTTCCAATTTCTTCATGTACTAGTCAACACGATGAGTTACTGGGTCTTTTTTCTTTCAGTTTAGCCTAACCCTAGTGCGTGTAAAGTGGCATCTCATTGTGGTTTCAATTTGCATATTCCTGATGACAAATGATGTTAAGCATCTTTTCATGTGCTCATTAGCCATCTATATATCTTCTTTTGAAGTGTAGAATTTTAATAGATGAAGAAATGGAAAGGGAAGGGAGCGCTTCATCCTAAGGTAACAGGGATAGAGGCCTGAGAAATGGTGAGATGGTAAAACTAGAGAGTAGAGTCCCTGGAGGAAGGGAGTGAGAGAGGATGCTGGAAAACTGTTTGGGCCTCTAAGTTTATTTTTTGATGGGTCAACTCACACTGTCCTCTGCTTATCTTAGGCTTACATTGCTCAGATTTCAAGGATATTCCTTCTTTTGTAAATGTCAGAGACTGTTGTGGTTAGCTCATTTGATAGGATCATTCAACCTTACCTAAGAATTTCTGAGGGCTTACTTCATTCCAGGCCTTCTAGGCCCCATTAGTGAGAGGAGTGAACCAGTGAGCAAAAACAGACAAGCTCCTTGCTTTTCACGGAGCTTATTTATTAGTGGGGATGATTTTGTACCAGTAAAAAAGGCTTGTTAGAGGCTGTCTTTATCCCAGCGTTTTAGGGTTCAGTAAACAAATCAGATCTACTTTGTTCATGCTGTTGCTGATTTTATTGGCTTGGTTAGAGCCCCTTTCAGCTTTCACCTGTACAGACTTAAATTTTAATCCTCAGTCACCCTTAACGCAGCAGCAGCCTGAAATCCTCCTTGGCATCCTTGTTTCTCTTTTTAGGGCGATTGTGGGTAAAGTTCTTGTTTTCCATTGTAGTTGGTACCAACTAGTCAAAAAGTCAGATAAACTATAAAGAAAAGCTGCATGTATATTATAAACATTTTCTCTGAAAACATACTAACATACCTTTGTTTCATAAATCTTTTGATTTAGCACCAAGACTTTTCCTTTGAATAGGGATCTGCTGACTGTAATTTTTTGTGATGTTTCTTATGTAAACCCCACAAGTAATAATGAATCATCTATGACTTTTAGTTTCCATTTCTTTACAATGGAGTGAGAATTTAAAGCCATTTCAGAGATATCTGATTATAAAATCCTTTGAGATTTTTATGATTTTCTGCCCTGATTTTTACTCTTTCTAGATCTAACTGGACAGCTGTTTAATTTATTTATTTTAGCAACATACCTATATATTGGGTTGGCCAAAAAGCCCGTTAGATTTTTCTCCATACGATGACTCTAGTAGTGCTTAGTTGTCTTTAACTTCATTCAAAACAATTTTGTTAGATTGTAGTATGACAGCTGTCTTACCAGCATGTATTAAAAAAAAACTTAGCAGAATTGGTGAATTTTTGTGCAAGCATTTTAATTATGAAGATTGAAGAAAATTTGCAACATTTTTGGCATGTTATGCTTCATTATTTCAAGAAAGGTAAAAACACAACCGATATGCAACAAAAGATTTGTGCAGTGTGTGGAGAAGGTGCTGTGACTGATCAAATGCATCAAAAGTGGTTTGTGAAGTTTCTTGGTACTACTGATATTTTGACCAAGTAACTCTTTGCTGTGGGTTTGTCTTATGCATTGGAAGATGTTTAGCAGCACCCCTGGCCTTTACCCCCTAGAAGCCAATGGCAAGAGATAACTGACATACTCAAAATAGCCAAATCAATTAAGTTATTGGTGAAAATGAAAAATGTGTCTTTTACAGAAAAAACGTAATGGACTTTTTGGCCAGCGCAATCCATATTTAACTTCATTTTCTTAGAAATTACAGTTCTTTTCATAATCGTATTTCATAGGTTTACTTAATAAATTAAATTATGAATTCAGCATCATGTGCGACTGCATAAACAGGTTGGGAATAGGCCTGTGGCAAGCAAATTCAGGTGGTGGGAGCAGAAGGGCTACTGGCCATGAGCATTTCCGGCCAAGCGCAGACACCAGCTTTTGTGCTTCACAGGGGAAACAGGAAGGGTTAGTTCATCTCAGGTTAGTAGTTAAAAGAGATTGGTTAGGAGAGCTTCTACTGTATATTCCAAGTTAAGGGCTCTTCCCCTGCGTTCTCCAAGCACTATATAGATGCCTCTTTTATGACAGTTACCTCACTGCCATGTAATTGTTTACTTGTTAGTCTTCCTTTTGGGGTTTTACACTCTTTGAGGTCAACAGTATTACTCCCTTGTTGTTACTGTGCATAGTTCCTGGTATATACTTGGCATATAATAATTACATATTCCCTATGCAAAATGAACTGACTGCAAGTTTGGTATAACTCAATAGTATGACCCGGCTGTCCAAAAATTAGATTGGGGTGACTGCCAGGTTGCTTTAGTTGTATGCAGCGTTCAGAATAATTCCACCACATTCATAATGTGTTGAACCGGGGTGATAGATTTTAAGACACACAATGATTAACTGTAGAACATCCCCTAAATGTTAATTCTGTGAGACAGACCACATCTCACAGAACTTTTTGTCTTTTATTCACTGCTGACTCTCTAGTGCCTGTAATAAAGAATATTAATGCCTGTCAGACAGACAGTAGGTGATTGTTGCATTTTTTAAATTACTGAATCCAGGGAATATGGAATAGGATGGCGAAGGTTCTTTCCTGTTTCTTGAGAAATGTTAGAATGAATAGAGTATGCATCCTTAGAAGAAATTACTGAGTATATCAGCCAATTTTGAAAATCTGGGGCCTGGTCATATAGAAAAGATTGTGGACCTCTGTAGTTCTCTAGAGTTGAACTGGGACTAGACAGTATGTTATAGGAAAGTAGATTGCATCTTAAAATTTTTTTTTTAAATTATTAAGACCATTTAAAAAAATAGAATGTGTCATTTCATGAGTCACTGGAACAAAAGCTTAATGACTTATTTTGGGGATGTAAAAGCATAAAGTTTTGTATGAGATGTGAGGTCAGCCTGTCTAGACAAACTCTAAAATTCACCTGA
>VMDR010028715.1:0-13030 GCA_007922815.1 Macrotus californicus | reverse complement strand
GAGGGGAGGTTGTCCCCTGGCCTCTCATTTGCTTGAGGGATCTCACACTACCTTCATAACCTCAGGCTGGTTTCTCAAACCCCTCAGGTCTTAGCTGCCTCATCCTTATAACAGGAAAATTAATACCAACTGTATCTTTTTGTAAAATTATGGTATCCTTGATGGAGGGGCCGAGTCAATCTCTCTCCTTATCCCTGACACACTGTGAACACTGGTTGGTAAAAGACCCCTCTCTTACTCTTCTGTGCAGATTCTCTTTCACCCACACTCCCCCCACTCCCCCGCCACACCAGCCATCCCAAAATGTCCGATGGGCATGCTTTTATTCCCCAATGCTCTCGCTAATGTGCACTGTTGCTTTGTGCATGTGTTTTAATTTTTTTAACTGGAACTGTGTTTTGGATCTCTTTCTGTTTCTTAACCTTTTTACCCAGGATTATACTTTCAGATTCATCCACGTCGTTATGAGCATATCCACTTCATTACTTCTAACTGCTGCATAGTATTTATGCTGGTCTTTTGTCCTTTGCTCATTCTGGGCCACTAGTTATTCTTTGCCTAGCTCTGTGCCCCCCAAGGATGATCTCAACAGATACAACACCCAGAGGCCCAGGCCACTGGCTTCTGGTTGTGTTTGACCAATGGGGTACACCAACAAAAGACTGAGTGCAGGAAGAAAGAGGTCAAGTTTATAGTCTGCCACCGTCCCTGTTCCCACCATCCATTCTCTCTCTCCCTGCCTTACTGAGAATTGGGCCATACGTCCATTCCTTTAAGGCAATAGCTGGGTAGTCTCCCAGCTATGGCTCCAGTCTCACTGGGCTCTAATCACATCATTCTCACCCCTTATCCTTTGGGCCTAGGGGTGGGTAAGGGTTTCTCCTACTTGGTAGTTCCCAGATGACTTACTGTCCCTGTGGATCCCTTACCTTTGTTCACCATTGTAAACAGTACCTTCATTAAATTCTCTTCAATTGCATTCTTTTAGTCATATATGTATTTTTATTGTTTTTTTCCATTACCATTTATCCCCTATACTCCCCTCCCTCCTGCAATCACCACACTGTTGTCTGTGTCCATGAATGCTTTTTCCTTTTTGCTCAATCCCTGCACCCTCTAACCACCCCCATAGCCGTCAGCCTGCTCTCCATCTAGGAGTCTGTTTTGCTTGTTAGCTCAGTGTGTTCATTAGATAGATACCACCTGTGAGTGACATTATGTGGGGTCAGTCTTTCGCTGACTTTTGAGCACACTGTCTCTTCTATGTTGGGACATCTACTGGGACGGTATGCCAGGGTCTGCACCCATTAAATCTGGCCTATCTAACTTTGCAAGAACAGTGTGATGGTTACTGTATTTGCCATGTATAATGCACACTTTTTTGCCCAAATTTTTGAGGGGAAAAATAAGGATGCACATTATCCGTGGGTATAATAATCCCATGTACAATGCACACAAAATGTAGGTGCACATTATACATGGCAAAATATGGTAATTTTATGTGTCAACTAGGGCGATCACAATGCTCAGAAGAGGGTAATTTTGGATGAGATTAACATTTAAATTGGTGGACTTTGAGTAATGACTGCCTTCCACAATGTAGGTGGGCCTCATCCATTGAGTTGAAGGTCTGAATAGCATAGAAGGCTGACCTCTGCCCTGAGGAAGAGGGAATTCTGCCAATCAACTGTGTAGATTTTTGACTGATCAGCTTCCATATCACATGAGTTGATTCCTTAAATTTAATCTCTCTTTCTATACACATACACACACACACACACACACACACACACACACACACACTCTACCCCATTGGTTCTGTGTTTTGTTATTGTTGTTGTTTTTTCTGGAGAACCCTGACTGATACAGATAGCCACCTAGATTAGATTGCTCCCAGTTCCCAGCTACTGCCAATAAAGCTGTAACAAACATGTTTGTACATGTTCCCTTATGACACGGGATGAGAATTTCTTTGGTTCCACAGCTGAAATTTTTTTTAAAACGTATTTTATTGATTATGCTATTACAGTTGTCCCATCTTCTCCCCTTTATTCCCCTCTGCCCTGTACACCCCCTCCCACCTGCAGTCCCTCTCTTTAGTTCATGTCCATGGGTCATACATATTAAGTTCTTTGGCTTCTACATTTCCTATACTATTCTTAACCTCCCCCTGTCTATCTTCTACCTACCATTTATGCTTCTTATTCCTTGTACCTTTTCCCCCTCTCTCCCCACCCATTCCCCTGGTGATAGCCCTCTGTATGATCTCCATTTCTGTGATTCTGTTCCTGTTCTAGTTGTTGGCTTAGTTTGTTTTTGTTTTAGGTTTGGTTGTTAATAACTGTGAGTTTGTTGTCATTTTACTGTTCCTGTTTTTGATCTTCTTTTTCTTAGATAAGTCCCTTTAACATTTCATATAATAAGGGCTTGGTGATGATGAACTCCTTGAACTTGACCTTATCTGGGAAGCACTTTATCTGCCCTTCCATTCTAAATGATAGCTTTGCTGGATAGAGTAATCTTGGATGGAGGTCCTTGCCTTTCATGACTTCAAATACTTTATTCCAGCCCCTTCTTGTCTGCAAGGTTGCTTTTGAGAAATCAGCTGGTAGTCTAATGGGAACTGCTTTGTAGGTTACTGTCTCCTTGCCTCTTGCTGCTTTTAAGATTCTCTCCTTATCTTTCATCTTGGGTAACTTAATTATGATGTGTCTTGGTGTGTTTCTCCTTAGATCCAGTTTCTTTGGGACTCTGAGCTTCCTGGACTTCCTGGAAGTCTATCCCTTTGCCAGATTGGGGAAGTTCTCCATTATGTTTTCAACTAAGTTTTCAATTTCTTGCTCTTCCTCTTCTCCTTCTGGCACCCTTATGATTTGGATATTGGAACATTTAAAGATGTCCTGGAGATTCCTAAGCCTCTCCTCATTTTTTTGAATTCTTGTTTCTTCATTGTGTTCTGGTTGAATGTTTTTTTCTTCCTTCTGGTCCACACCATTGATCTGAGCCCTAGTTTCCTTCACGACACTGTTGGTTACCTGTATATTTTTCTTTATTTCACTTAGCATAGCCTTCATTTTTCATCTAATTTGTGACCAAATTCAACCAATTCTGTGAGCATCCTGATTACCAGTGTTGAACTGTGCATCTGATAGGTTGGCAATCTCTTCATCGCTTAGTTGTAGTTTTTCTGGAACTTTGACCTGTTCTTTCATTTGGGCCATTTTTCTTTTTTTTGTCTCGGCACGCCTGTTACGTAGTAACAGGCTGAGCCTTAGGTGTTCACCGGGGTGCGGCAACCCCCTTCCACTATGTTCTGATGCTATCTGGGGAGGGGTTCTAGAGGGAACAATACCACTTGCTTGGCTCTCTACCAGTTTTCAATCACTTTCCCCACTACCCACAAACAAATTGAGCCCTTCTGGTGCTGATTCCTGGGTGGGTGGGCTTGTGTACATTCTAGGACCCTGTGGGTCTCTCCAACGAGTTCTCCTGTGAGGCTGGGAGTTTCTCCCACTGCCACCTCAACCACCACAGGTGTTTTCAGTCAGAGATTCGAGGCTTTATTTCCCTGCACTGGGACCCTGGGTTGCGTGGTCTGACTTGCTCCCTAGTTGTTCCTCCCAGTTTATCTGCATGCAAATGTGGGACCACTCAGTCCGCCAGCTGCTACCTTGCCCCGAGTCTTCTCCGCCCAGCTGCACATCTCTGCTCCTCCTACTGGTCTGGATGAGTGTTTCTTCTTTAACTCCTTGGTTGTCAGACTTCCATACAGTTCGATTTTCTGTCAGTTCTGGTTGTTGTTGTTTTTTTTAATTTGTTGTTGTCCTTCTTTTGGTTGTGGGAGGAGGTACAGTGTGCCTACCTATGCCTCCATCTTGGCCGGAAGTCCAGAAATTTCTGAGTCATAGAATAATACCAACTGCATAGTACTATAAGGCATAATACTATAACAAAATTAAAACACTTTAGAATTATTTGAGAATTATTTACCATGTGCCACCCAATATGTGTGGGAACTAGAGACAGAATAATCTACAAAATAAATATGATCCCTGCTTGTACTGACCTTTCAGCAATATAAAAGTATATAAATGATCTGGCACACAGCTGGTGCCTAAGATGTGTAATGTGTTGAGACCAAAATTACCTACACCACATAGCTTACTGTCCATATTAATATACTTTACTATTCCTCTACCTCATTAACATGACTTTACTATTTCAGAAAATTCTTGACCAGGAAGAAAAAGGTTATGAATAACCTCGTGAAAAACATTCAATAAACATCCAACTGATCAACTTTTCCATAGATGGCATCAAATGACTGTTTACATCATCCTCACACATAGTTGTGCTCCCTAACACTAAACATTTATCTGGATCCTCCCACAATCTGATCAAGTCCTTACATTCAAAGAACCACATGTATTTCAGGGTAGTGTTTTCCCTTATCGCAATAATGCACACAGCTCTGCCCCTTCACCAGGTCAGCATGGTGGTGCTTTCAGGAAGCTAGCACTGGCTATCTTGGTGAAGATGTCTTATATTTTGTCTTCCCGTCCCTGAATGCAGAAATAAGAGGTGGAGTGGAATTAAAGTCAAGATCCTTGAGTTCTAATCTTAGCTGGGTTAACCATAACTAACCAGAACCTCTGGTGTACATCCACCACAGATAAACAGATAGCTTCTCCAGGCTCCAAGCACAGTGTTCTCATCTGTGTCCAAGGGGACGGGGCAGTGGATGATGAGCCCAATGTTCACTGCTATGAAAATCTGTTCAGGGCAATTGGCAGCAGTAACACTGGCAGTCTCTCAGGAGGCTAAACTGAAGCACTCTTACTTAAATCTGAAATATGGAAAAGAGGATTATAGATGGTTTCCTTCTACCAAAAAGAAAAAAAAAGGTGAAAATTTTGGTAGAGTGTGAACACTGCAACTGTGTAGCCTGAAGGCAGTGTCAGTCAGGGGGAGGGACAAACAAGGTAAGGAAGAACCACATGGTGACTGATGATGGCGGAGATGATGAAGACAGTGAAGAATGCCATAGCACTGGCCATGTGATTGGTACTGTTCTAAGCTGGATGAACTCATTTGTTCCTTAGGATAAGTCTACGAGGTCATTACTATTATCACCTCCATTTTACTAATGAGAAAAGTCAGTAAAGACAGGATATTTCCCGAAGCTACACAATGGCAGCCGACTTACTGGTTTCATTTTCTTATACCCCAGTGAATGTGCTAATGAAAATTAAAACCAAATGACTGACAAAAGGAAGAGAGAGGAAAGAGGGAGACATTAAGAAACCAGGGATCTAGATTCTCCTTGTGCTATAAACTTCTCCCATATGGTGGACAGTCAATGACGGTTTTCTAGCACCTTAGACTGATGATAGTGTGTATCTAGTTAATGGCATGATGTTGCCATTGGTTTAGAGAGATGCGTGTATTGTGTTTAAGGTAAATTGTGCCTCTGTTTCTACGCATTTCCTGAAGTAATGCTGGAATTTTGGAGTTTAAAGGTCACTTTTTTCTCTCGGAGCATCTACAGCTCTCTGAAATCACTAATTTCGTGCTTAGTGTTAAGAGTAGCAGAAAACAGAAACAAAGGGCATTCGGAGATACACATCCAAACCTCAATCCAATGCTTTCCTGGCTGTTTCCTTGGGCCCATCTTTCTCACTTCTCTGCACTTCAGTTTCCTCATCAGGAACACAAGAGGACAGACCCGGTCACCCACCAGCACTCACACTCCATGGCATTCCCTTTTGTCAACTCCACCACTAGTGCCCTGCAGGGTTATCTAATTTTCCTGTGTGGTATTATCTAACTTATGAATACATGTCTTGGTTATCTAAAGAACTGTTAATTCCTTGAGGGCAAAAGCTCTACTGTATACTTTGTTTTTGAAACCACATAAAATACTTTTTTTTTTTCAAATTCTGCAGCACTACTAGCTCAGTGGATAATCAAAAATAGTTTCCAAATGAATAAGTGTACCCTTGCAAGTCATGATTTATGCTTTAGCCAGTTAAACACTATCTGTTTCAGCAATCCCCAGTGTGAATTTTGGAAAATGGCTGGATGTGGGCTGAAGTGATGGAAGTCTCTTTAGCGATCCCATTCACAGTTCCCTTGTACTGACAAGGTTTCACCCACCAAGGAAATGCCTGAGGGAATACTGCCCCAGCAGATTGTACAGTGTTAACCTCAGACAGGATCACGGCATCTCAAAGCCAGGGAGAAATTACATAACACAGAGAAATTTGCTTTGGCACAGGGTGGGGACACTGTGGCACCACTTCGTGTGTGTTCAGCAGTCTCAGCTTCCCATGATTTTTCTGTTTTATACTTCCGGGCAATAAATAGAAAGAATTCTGCCCAACTGCCTAACTGGTGGACAGCTCACCCCCCCACCCCACCCCGCAAAAAAAAAAAAAAAGTTCATTTCAGAGCACTTACCCAGGCCACTAATTATGTCATTTTAGTTATCAATTCAGATTTTAAATCTACTTTAAAAAATCTAGATGTGATTACTATTTCCGAGGCAGGAAGAAACGGAGAAACAACTCTACGGATCGCTGTCCTGTCCGATGCTAGCATGGTTCCATTAACAAGATATAGTCCAGTACTGTCAACCTGTGGTACCATAACCATATGATTAACGTTTTTTCACTTGGGAAACGTTTCTACTTGTGGGGAATTCAGATTCCATGCTCTAGTGTCTTCTTTTCTCCCCACTTCCTTCTGCCAGCCATTCAGTCTTACTGTTCATTAGCACCGCCAAAGGAACTCGAGAAAATAAAACCGGAAGTCAGCCCCCTGTAGAACAGCTCTGGAAAATCACCTACTGGGATACAATGATATGTAATTTATGCTCTCCACTTGCTACAGAAAATAAAGAAACAGCTCTGATGAAGAGAGAGTGTCGAGATTGGGAGAAACTGCGGAAGTCTGCTAGTGCAAACCCATTTGATATATTATAAAACTGAGGGACAGCGAGACAAAACATCTGGCTGGAGTTCACACAGATAGCCAGAGGCGCAGCTGGAATGGGCATGCAAATCTTCAGCTCTCCCCTCCAGCTATTTAGTAAGTGTGGCGAAGACACAGCTCAGAAAAGACACATAAGAAAATAAGGGCTTACGTTTCTAACACATTCTTGGAAGACTCAAGTAGTGTCCACATTGAAGACTCACATTCAATTATTCTTTTAGGAAGATTCAAGAATCATTCATATTCAATAATGTCTGACCACCTCTTATGTGCTCTTTTATTTATATTTTCTCACACACTTTTCAGCACATCCCAGTGAAGCTGGTTTCAGTATTTCCATTTTGCCGAGAATGATGCTTATGAGGTCTAGAGAGATGTGCTCAAGGGCACAAAGCTAGCAAAGGTTTAGCTCTGCATCTGCATCCAGGGCCTCTGGCTCAGAACGGAGCTCTTGCTCTCCTCTCCAGGCTTCACAAACTTCAATTTTCACATTCTACCCACAGCGACTGTTACGGGAACTGTTACTTAGTTAATATTTCCCTTTCGATTGATTCACTGTTCTTGGTGAAATAAACTTAGTCTTCACTCAATATAATCTATTATTATATTGTCAATGAAATTATGCTGTTAGCAGGTAAATTAAACCCAAGTTTTATATAGAAGTTAAACATAAAACTTTGAAAAATTTTTTAAATGTTCATGTGCCGGGCATCCAAAATTCAAACTGCAAACAGTGCTATCTATTTCACACTTTGAGAAATAGGCACCTCATAGCCATGTGTTAAGGAATAAACATATAGCCCTTAGAACACTGATGGCTTGACGTTCATCAGGACCGTCATCATCAGTCAGATCTCCCTGTCTTCACATGCATGAGGATCTCCTCAGACACTTGGTAAAATGCACATTTCCAGACCCCATTCATGGAGCTGGGATGAGGTCCAGGAATTGACATGTAACAAACATACGGCATGTCTGTTGCTGATACTCCTCAAATCGTATTTCAAGAAACCCTGTCCCCCAATATTGGGGACTATAATCTACCAAAGCAGGAATCCCTTAGCACAACTACCCCCATTAATACTTTAAACAAGTATCGACAAGATTCTTTGCAGTCACCAAATCACAAAGCTGATGGCACCCCACAGGTCACTTAGCTTGGACTTTTTCTATGAAGTGTTCCAGTTTGTCGCTGATTCCATTTTCGGAGGTCATCCTTTTGTAGCCCCTGTACAAATCACTCTTTTCCCAAAGGGAACTGAGTTGGGACTGAGACATCTGGGGGTAGAAGTTCACTCTCTGCAGGCACCACATTATCATGGGTGGAACTTCCCAACGCGGCAAAGTCATAAATACGCTCGGAGCAGCGCGGGGGAGCGTTTGATCTTCTGCCCAGCGATCCCTGCTTGTCATCTGCTCAGCCTCATTCATCACAATAAAGACAAGGAGCTAAATTAGAGAGCAAGCCCCAGTGTCAGGGATCTCTGAGGACGAGACAGGACAGTCATCACCCCTCGACGGGCCAAAAAGGGCAGGGAGCAAGGAGGAGGAGTGACAGCTGCGGAGCCAGGCAGGCCTGCAGGTGAACAAGACCTGCGTCTGGGCTAATGAGGAGGAGAGAGAAGGGAAGGAGCCTGGCCTTCCTCAGCACTGGCTCCCTGCCTCGGAGGTGCAGGCCCGGGGCTGCATGGTCAGCTCGGTGCTCGGCATTCCAAGGTGGTAGGTGGTAACCACCAGCCACGTGTCGTTCAGCTCTTCAGTCTTTCTGAATAATTAAAATAGCTGCCGACACAGAATATATGGAAATTGTACAAGCCAGCCTTGATTTCCAGCTTTTCTGAAAAAATGGAAAATCTTCTACCATCTAGCCCATGTTCCAATGTGGCAACAATCAGCCGGAATTAAGTAGTGGTCACTCCATTAGACAGAGTATTGATGCCCAGTTAGCCAGAGTTCATGCCACTCTTCAGTGGATTACATCCAACCTTAACCCAGCCACCTGTCTGCTTTGTTGGCATTTGAGTTTGTGAACCCTGTGAAACTCATTTCACTAAGTAAAATATAAATGCCATTAGCATATTATCTTCTTTCCTTCTGTAAACATCTATATTCGTTAAATGCCAAGGCCAAAGCCCTAACACTGTTATAGGTTCAATTAATATGAGTTGAATGAACAAGGAAATTTATTGAGCCTAAACCTGTACTCGCCATTTCTGGGGGATATAAAATGGAGCAAGACATGTACCTGACTTCAAGGAGGGAGCCTGAGGCAGAAAAAAGAACACCAGAGTTGGAGTCTGACTTGGCTGTGTGTCGTTAGGAAAATCACTTGATCTCTCTGAGCCTTGGGTACGTCATCAGGAAAGTAAGGATGATAATACCTCACAAAGTTTTTAAACGACTAAATGAAAAAAGTATTTGAGAGCCCAGGCTAGAGGGGAATTCCCTGTAAGCACACCAAAGTTAGAAAGTAAAAATACGTGGAAGAGAGGCAGGCATAGTGAGAAAAGGGAAGAGAATATGGCAGGTTGAGGGGCTCAGACAAGCTCCAGGAAATGGGTTTTAAACTGGACCTTGACATGCATGTAGGCTCAGATCTTACTGAGATGTAAGTAATAAAATTCTAGGCAGAAGAAAGAGTAAGAAGGGAAGGGCACAGAGCACAAGGTGAGTTTGAACAGGACATGGGATGTGGCCCATGAATGCCCACTAGGACCCAAAACCTGATGTCATGCTGTACCGCCCTCCGACTGTCAGCATGCAGCAGGACTACAGACACAGGTTTCTCCCCTGCGTGCTCTCCTAGAGCCCGGGCTAACCTCTCTTACACTCAAAAGGCCACGATTCCAGTGAGTACACACACCACCAGCCTGGCCACTCCCGACTCTCCCTTTATAAGCACTCCCGTTACAGTGTCCACAGTGAAGGGCTTTAAACCAACCTAGGTAACAGCCTTAAGCTTGGCCCAACTCTTACAAGATTCATGAAAACCTTTCATGTAGGGTTTTGCACATGATTTATTTTTATCTCCCTGGGTAATATGTATATTTTAAATCCCGTAATGAGATGAAAGGACTGGTAGATTTCTACATCTCAAACAGTAGTATAGCCACCTTGGTACCTGATAATCAAAACATCCCAATACCAGTTAGAGTAAATGTTAACGAGATTATTCTAAATTATGAAAATAGTAATGTAAATTTAATGCTTATGTGGCAAGCCCTATTATAAGTGTGTTACTTATAGTAACTCCCTTGATCATTCAATAGCCTATGGATTACATAATATTATTATCTTCACTTTATAGATGAGGAAAGTGAGGCATAGGGGGGGTTAATTTGCCCGAGGCCATATACCTAATACATGACAGACTGTGGTTTGAACCCACGTAGTCTGAATTCAGGGTCTAATTTTAAACCACTATGCCAGTCAGCTCCTTATGAAGAATGTGAACACGTATGCAAGAAGTAAGGGGCGGGGGGCACAGAGGGCTTTCAGAGAAGGGTTAACCCCAACAGGATGGGCTGGATCCAAGGGCAACCAGGGACAGTGAGGAAAGGAAGGCCCACAACAGTGAATGTCTTGTTGCCCAGAAACAACTTCTGCTTTTGAGAACCGGAGAAACACAGAAGGTCAGAACTAAAGGTCCTTTGGAGTTCCCCTAGGGAAGCAGTAAGTATAGTAGCTATGAGTGCGGGCCCTGGAATCAGACGGTCAAGGTTGTTTCCAACACTCTCCGCTCTGGACCTCAGTTTTCTCCTCTGCACAATGGGAATAATCCTGGTACTCACCTCATAGAGTTGTTGGGAGGATTAAAATAATTTACAGAAAACAGTCAGAGTGGTGTCTTGCATATAAGAAGCTCTCAACAAACGTTAGCTGTTATTATCTCAGTATTCCCCCCTTTCTGATCAGAATCTTACACAGCAGCTCCACATATGGTTAATTTCATCCCAGTGTTAAGGGTGGTTGATTTTAGGGTTCAGTCACATTCAGGCTGGGCCCACAAGATCAGTGGACTACCCAAGGTCAGTTTGCCAGAGAGACTGGAACACCTCCTAAGGAAGAAAAAAGTACACCCAGGGCCCTGTCAGGGTGGATCAGTTGGCTGGAGCATCATCCTGTATACCGAAAAAGGTTGCAGGTTCGATTCTCAGTCAGGGCACATACCTAGATTGGGGGTTCAATCCCCAGTCGGGACACACACAGGAGAAAAGCAATTGATGCTTCTCTCCAACATCTCTCCTTCTCTCTCTCGTCCCCTCCCCTTTCTTCCCTCCCTAAAAGCAATAAACATATCCTCAGGTAAGGAATTAAAAAAAAGTTATGTCCAGGGTTTGGGCCAACAAAAGACAAAAAAAATCTTATCTTTATGTCCAAGTTAGTGTGATATGAAGAAATAAAAAATTATTTTTAATCAATATTAAGTACCTACCACTACCGATTGTTGGACTAGAAATACAAAATGTGATGGCCTCTGCCCTCACTGAGCCCACGGTCTTCTTGTGAGAGACATACATCAAGCTGTGCCCTAACAGCAATGAAGGAGAGGGGAATATGGTAACAGACTTGGGAATTTGGGGAACATTTCTTGGAGGGAATAACATGCAACCCAAAATCTATCTAAAGAATGAAATGGGGTGGTCCAGATAAGTGAAGGAAGGGGTGGCTGAGAGTTTAAGAAAACAGGGAACAGGTGATGTGACTGAGGAAGTCAGCAGGGCCATGCTACGGAGACCAGACTCTATGCCGAGGCAGTGGGGAGCCAGGCAGGGGGCGTCGTACAGAGTAGTGATGTGATCAGAGTTCCATCAGGAAAGCTTGTCTGGAATGTGAAGAAATGACTGCGGGCAGGGAAACCCAAAGAAAAGAAGCAGGAGCCAGGGTAACTGAACTGGACAGCATCTCCACAGAAGGAGCAATCGACAGAACTGGCTGGGGCACTAGATGTAGGTGGCAAGAAAGAAAATGAAGCCGTAGAGATTTCTGGCTCGGACCCTGTGTGGACAACAGGGTCATTCACAGGGGCAGGCAACACACAAGAGAAGCCAGTTAGAGCCAGGAGGGGGAGAAGGTGAGGCCAAATTCAGTTTTGGGTAAGCTGAGCTTTAGATGCTTCTGAGGCTCCCAAGGGGAGCTAAGAGTTGGCACTATGAGTCTGTCGCTCAGAAGAGCAACCCGGGCGGGACATGGAAATGGAAAGTCATCGCTCAGTAGGTAGTACCTGGAGTGGCAGGAAGGGTGAAACTCTCAAGTGAGACTGTGGAATGTGAGAGGACACCAAACCTGGGACCAAACCACGAGCAACAGCACAATCTAATGGGAAGGTAGAGAAAACAGGAGTTGGCCAAGAAGTGAAATAACTTGTCCGTAGGTCCCTCTGCCGCTGAGGGCACTAAACAGATGAGCACAGGTCCCTGGTCTTCTTCACTATTTTATTTCCAGCACCTGGCACGGAGCCTGGCACAAAGCGGCAACTCAGTAAATATTTCTTGAGTGAGTAAATTGTCTAAGGTCACACAACCAGCAAGTGGCACAGCCACAACACTCTGGACAACCCCACTCAGGATTTCTCCCCCTGAGAGAACCCAGGATTTAGAGTGAAGTGATATGGAGCGTTCTCTGATAGCTCCATTATTCTTGGATTCCAAGGAAGCTCCTCTTTAACAACACCTCATCACAAAACACTTAACGAGAAATTATTCATTCCTTTTACTGTTTCCTGGGTCTGTACCACCTTCTGTAAACACTGAGCTCTGTTATCGAGTACAGCAGATTTAGATGGACGATCCTGGCTGTGCTCCCGTGGTCACCAGAGGAACAGTTAGTTTACAGGGTGACCTCTTTCCGCCTGTGACCTCAGTGCAGGGGACATGGATCCCAGCCAGGCAGCTCCCCGGACGCTACAGTTAGGACTTTTCAGGAGGTCCTGCTGCTAAGGACAAAACTAGCAGGTGTGTACAATAAACTTGGGGGTGGGGGAGTTCGATTCAAGTCACTCTTCCTGACGTGGTACTTCCCACGCAGCAAAGAAATG
>VMDR010028714.1:0-13040 GCA_007922815.1 Macrotus californicus | reverse complement strand
AAAGCTCAGAGAGGTTCAATAACTTGCTTACTGCCACATAGTGACTGAGCAAAGATTACAACTTCTTTTGGTCTAACGTCAAAGCTTGAGTGACAGTTAAAATGATAACATAGTGTTAGCAAAGCTCCTAACACTATGCTGATATGCAGTAGACATTTACTAGGTGGTCAATAGGATGTTGACAATGTCCCCTTTCCCAGAGTCCAAGTCTGGTTTTTTAGGACTATTTGATTACTTATAGATTCCTTTCTATGAAAAGGTACACATTTCAACTGAAAAATGCAATGCAAATACCACCTGTGTCCTCATCGCTGGAGCTCTGAGTCACTAGGAAATGATTTCTGTTTCCTTTTGGCAGTATCATTTGTTCTCACATGTATCAGCAGAAGTAGGTAGATGGCATGTTTGATGAGCCTTGGCAGCTACTGTCACATCTCAGATACACCTCTCAAAATCCAGGCAGCTTCCTGGGGATGGGAACCCAATACCCAGCGACTGGTAGGTCCCTGTGTTCAGGGAATCTTATTAAATGTTAAAAGCCAGGGTATCTGGCTTATCCAGAACCCCTGTTCCAACTATTCTTTGTATGGTTATGGATGAGCCTTAATTTTTACCCCTCCTACTTCAAAGTGAAGGCTACAAGACCTCCTCAGAAGCAGTCATGGGTATGAGCTGGAGAAGTCTTTCTAAATTCCTAAATCTTCAGAGGGACTCACTAAAAGGTTAACTTGCACGGTGGAGTCTAGCGCCAGTGAAGGGTAACATGCAGTGCGAACAAGAGAGGTGAAGGAGGAGGAGGAGTTAAGGTGTCTTCCAGTCACTGGGAGCGCCCGAAGCCTGGCCACTCAGAGCTTTTTTCTGCCCTGAAGCTCAATAATGCTCTAGCTTGTAACCTCTTATTCCTAGCTAGAGGTATATCCACCCCTACCCTCAACTTCTTAAATTCCACTCCCCACCCCCACCCCCTGCCGCGCTCTCTTCTCAAATGCAGTTTTAGCTTGTAGTGACTTGTTGTTGTCTCTAGAGGGAGGCAACAGCATCAGAGAGAAAGGGGACAGATTGGGGTCTTCTCTCACTTTACCATTTTTTGTAAAGAGTGCATTTTATCTTACTTTAACTGCAAACAGATGAATAACAAACCAGTTGGAGCTGTGTTTTAGGTACTGCAAAATGTATCTCAGAGAAACATCATTTTTCTCTTCATTGTCCCATCCACACACTCCCCCACCCCCACAACCTGGTGGCTTCTAGAAAAAACAATGGCCTCGGAAACACTTCTTAATTTCTAGGGCCGAGGTGAAAAAAACCAAGCAAGAATCATGGGGCAGTTCAGTCAGGAAATATTCATGCCATCAGTCTCTGGAACACAACAGCACATATTTAGGAGATAGGGTTGGGGCTAGGTCTGCGGCAAGGGTTGGGAGTTGGGGTGGGGGGATGTCTAGCAGGTAGTTTGAAACTTTCCTGTCTGGAGTATTACATTTGAAACCTAACTCTCATTAACACTGCTAGGAGAAACTGCTGAGTGAGAATTAGACTTACGGTCCAATTCTTCCGGGGCTGCATTAGGCTGATCAAAACATCATCCTAAAAGAAGAGGGGCTATTTCAAGAGTGTCAGACAAACCAGTAATGAGGAAAATTGGCAACTCAGTTGGTCAGCTTCGGTCCCTGAACACCCTGGTTGAGACAATCTTGGCTATATGAGAGGGGGTGGGTGGGGGTTGGGAGAGTAAATTGAGGGAGGAAATTAACCTTTTCTTGAGCATTTGCTATACATATTAGTTATTAGGCTGCTGCTTTCCATAGTTTACCTTCTTCAGTCATCTGAGCATTTCTAAGGCAGGTGTTAGCATCTCCATTTCACAGACGAAAATTGAAATTCAGAGAGATGAAGTAACCTTCCCAAGATCACCCAGCAAGTAAGTGATGAAGCTGGGATAAAAACTCAAAGCTGTCTCACTCCAAAGATCCTCTGCCCCCATAGAAGAGATCTTTACAGTGTTTTTACTTTCATGGGGAAACCAAGACCTCTTTTAATAAAATTCACATTTTGGTGCCCTGCTCCTATAGGTTCTTGTTTCTAGAGTGAAAACAAGAAAAGCTGTTTACATTTGGCAGTAATGTGGGTTATTAAAACATTTTCCACCCTTACAATTCCCCATATAATCCTCGTGTTATGGACTGTAAAGAGACAGAGAGAGACTTATAGTGGCAATTTCAAGCTCCAAGGAAAAGTATGTGTGTGTCTATCCCATGTTGTTGACAGTGTTGGCAGGGGTCCTGGTAGCCTCTCCTCTCCCACCACTTATAGGGATTTTGTGGTGGGCAAGGGTAGTACGGATAACCATCTATTATACTAATTTAGAGTCTCTGGTCCAGGACTGCATCTTTGGAGCCAGAGCTTTTGGCTTCTTCAAAGTTGAAGTTTATCCCCAATTTCACAGGTAGGAGCACTGAGCCAGAGTGACCCAGAGTCTTCATGAATGCAGGTGGGACTTGCACAATGGGATTTAGATTGGTGGTCCAGTGGTGTGGGGATGACGGGAGTGGGAGGCAGAGAGAGAACCTTCAAAGAGGGAGAGGAGACCTCACATGAGTGACTGTGAGGGAATGGAAATTAAGCTAGTATATTCAGGAGAGTGAGAAGGTATCAGCCTGGCTTTGCAACAGCAGAGAAGCCAAGTGCCTGAGACCAGATGCTGGGACACACCAAAGTTTGCATGAATTCATTGTAGGTTCTTACCAAGGGGCTTCAGTTTGTCTGTGTCTTGTGCAGCTTAGACTGGCCTCTCTAGCCTTTTTCTTTTTCTTTCAAAAGGAGACTTGCTGGCTACATAGTAGTTGAAGCAATGTTTTTCCTGCCCACCCAGGATGAGGAGCTGACCTAGGCCCAGCTAGAGAGAAAGCTTTATGGATGTTGCAGCTGCTTCTCTTCTGCACACCAGGCTCATTTGTGCCAGATGAAAGGGCACAATAATAACAGTAGCAATTTAAATCGTGCTTCTCACTTCCCCCCTGAAAAGTGGAGAAGTGACTCACCACCGTTGAATTGTCCCTCTTTATCCACCCCCTGACCTCTTCGAAGGAGTCTGGGCTGGTTCCCTGGGGGGCTGAGCTGGAAGGCAATGCTTCCAGAGGCCCTTTATCTGTGACTGAGCCCCAAATTTTCCCTAATAAATGTGCTCCCCAAAATGCAACATATTGTTTTAATTTGGATTTCTTAGATGAGGCTGCCTAGAAGGCATTAGAGCAGCGTGAGCCCCATTAGGCAAGCACAGTGCTCCCCTCAATCATGAATAATACAAAACGGGGCCCATTCAGAAATCTTTTCTAAGGGGTCTCTGCTTGTTTTTCTATGTGCAGTTTGATTTGAAGGTGACTGATCTGCTTGAAATTTACCAGTTTCTGGTGGTAATGCTATTAAAAGAAGATCTGGGGGAGCCATGAAATAATTCCCTTAGTCGATCCTGACCCCCTCACCCTCATTCCCCTTCATACCCAATTCTCTTGACCCTATGGCTAGAAAATGCTCATTCTCTGCTCTTTCTTTCAGCACCAGCCTAAGAAGAGCTCCCAGAACTGGAGCTGGTGAGGTGCTTATGAGCCTAGGGTAATTACAAATTTTGAGGTGTCAACAAAGCAGGTAATTAAGTGGAGAAAGTATCAGCTGTCTGAGAGACAAAGAAAGTGATTATATTGCGCACTCTTGATGCTGTCAGTAAACTTAAAAGAAATATTTGTTGGGAAATGATATTGTTTGGTAGAGACGTCAATGCTTAGCAAGAATCAGGGGACTCTTGGTGAGGTGCCTGGTGCAGAAGAAAAGCTTAGAGAGCATGGCAGACCTAGGTTCAAATACCAATTCTGCCTGCTACTAGGTCTGTGACTTTGAGGAAGTTACTTAACTACTCTGAGCTTCATGTGTGAGGTGTAAAATACAGATAATCATAGCTCTATCTACCTCATAGGATCATTGTGAAGACTCAAGGAGATAATGATGTCAGAGCACTTAGCACAATGTCTGGTATACAATAATTGCTTAATCAATGGTAACATTATTATTATAATCACTATTGTCTTTCTGAATATACACCAGGCATTCTCTACAGCTCAGAGTTTAAAAAGAGAGACAAATAATTGCAGCTATGAATGATTATATCATGAGAAGTATGAAGAGTGTAACTATGGTGGCCCTCCATTGGGAGGGAGGGGTACAGAAAAGCAGAGAAAGTTTTGTCACTCTTGATTTAGGTTAGGAGGCCCAGGAGGGAGCAGGATTCCAGACAACGGGATCTCCCTACACAAAACCAAGGAGGTGTGAAACAGCCAGGCCCCAAACAAATAGTTGGGCTGTCCTGGGCACAAACTGGGATCCCCTGGGGTGGGGGGAAGTGACAAGATTCTTTCCAGTTTACTCCCACCAGCCCCTGCACCACGCCCTAGGCGCCCTACCTGGCCAATCACGTGCAGCGCCCTCCTCTTCTTTCCTCCAAGCAGCCAGGTAAGCACACACCTTGCCCCAGCCAGCGGGCGGCGCACAGCGATGGGGGGCGGGGTGTTGAGGGCAGACTTAGATGGGGTAGATCAGGTCAGCAGGTGACCCTGCTCTGGTCCTGGAGCAACACCCCCACCTCAGTTTAAAAACAACAATAACAAAAAACCAAGCACACAGTCACCTGGGTTCCTTAGATAACCCTGGCGCTCTCACACACCACACCCAGTACACTCACGCTACAACGTTCACCCTACAAGACACACGTTTTCCAGCTCTCCAACCCAGCACATACACTGGCCACATGCATCCCCACTACACACACGAACACATCACACCCAAAGACACACACATACTGCACCATATAAAAACACTTTACACACAAACATACTACACACAACAGCAAACACCACCCATAGACCCACATTGACAGAGCACATACATCTAAGGGTAAGTACACATACACACATACCACAGAACAACCACCAAGCCTTGCAGAAACATACATTGAGCACACCCACATTCAGACCGCACCCACATAGTCACACTATAATAAAATGGATAGAAACACAACCTAGAAGCATGCAAACACAAGCACCACACTAGCACATGCTCCATGTCCAAGCATAAACCAAATACACTCCACACCAAGTACTCGGAGTAAAACATGCACCGCACACACCCCCCACACGCCGAATGCACACACAGAAGTGCCGCACTCGCGCGCGCGCACACACGCGAACATGCATACACACACACAGCCCGCCCCCTCCTTCCCTCCCGGCGGAAGAGAAGGGGGCGAGGAGGGGACGAGGAGGGGAGGAGGGGAAGGAAGGAGGGGGGATGGGCGGGAGAGGAGGTGCGGGCAGAGGCGCTATTTTTTTTCCCTTTGACCTGGGGTGTGTCTGTTCCCCATTCCCAAGCAAAGGGAGTGAGTGAGTTGGGTCCAGGCGGGATTCGGTCCGAACCCAAGAAAACTGGAAGGTACCGGGAATCCGCCGGTGGGCGACGGGCATGAAAGCTGGGCGAGGACCCTGATTCAGCATAATGTCGACCCCGCCAGAGGCTCCTCCTCTCTGCACCCTCCCCAGATACCTTGATCTCTTTACTGCGTTGACCTCTGACCCTCCCCCTGCGGGAAGTTGCTATTCTTTCTCCTACCCGAGAGAGGGCAACTATTAAGGGTGGAGGACTTTATTGGTTTCAGCAAATAAGGAGTTTAGATCTGCAGTCATGGTTTTTTACGAAAACTGTTCAAATCTAGCTTGAAGACTTCTCTTAATGAAAAGCTCTCTATTTTGCAAAGCAGCTAATTTTCTCCATAAAAGGCAATGGCTGTGAGAAATCACTGACACCATGCTGGACACATAGTAGGGCGTTATAAGTGTTCTTCCCTCCCGCTTTTGTCACCAAATCTGTCAGGGCTATCTGCAGCCCAGAACCAGCAGGAGACGGCTTTTAAGCAGTGGGTGAGCTTTTTTTTATACTAAGCACACGCCCTCAGGAGAACGTAGGTCTTGGCCAGGGAGCCATTTGTGGTAGGGGGCGGTAGAGTTGCCAAAGGTGCTTTGCACTTCGGACTAGGTAGTCCCCTCGAGAAACACTGAGGTCTCCTTCCACTGCAGCGGGCTACAGGGTCACTCCAGAATTCTCCGCAGTCAGATAACCATCTGGCTCCTGTCCTCAGCTTGCCTCCTTTCTGTTGAGATGGATAGCGGATGAAGGAGAGGGGGATCAAGAGAATCCCCACCCCCACCCCCCACCCCCGCTGCCGTGCCTTGCAGTGCAAAGACCACAGGCTTTGGAGTTACTAAAGGTTCGAATCCCAGCCCTGCCACTTCATAGCTGACTACCTTGTCAAGTCACTGGCTTACGTCAGGGGGTGCTTGTGGAGTTTAAGAGAGGAAACATGTAAGGTGCTTCTCAGTTAAGACTCAAAGATTTATATTCTCTTTTCCTTTCCCTCACCCTTATCAAAGATAAAGATTTGGGTTTGGAGAAGGGGAATCAGAGGCTAAGAGGGTGATATGGGCATCAAATGATGCCCCCACCACCACCAGAAAGGCAGTCCATGGCCAGGGGTTCACTTAGCATTCAATATCCTGTCATGTTTAAGGGAAATGCCTACACCACTGATTTCAGCGATGCCAGTCACTAGCCGCAAGAAATTCCAGGTCACAACCTGGTCCTCAGGGCTGCAGTGAAGCCATTCTCAGGGACTTCCTACCTCTCTCCCCCTGCATTTTCCTTTCCCTTTCCAGGTTATCCACGCTATTTTTTAAAATATTTTTAGTGAACACAGTTTGGCTGTCAAGGATATCTCCTCTTATCTTATGTCTCCCCAGTGCCTAATACAGTGCCCTGACACAGCACAGGCTGTGTACATGCATCAAAGCAATGCCCTGGGTGAAATCCCTTGGAAACATTGAGGCCTGAGGGCACATAAGGAGTTATAATAAAGAATCCATAGAGAGGACTCCAATAGTGACCCCCTTGGCACCCTGGGAATGGAGGGCAGTGGCTTTTGGATAGAGGGCTCTTCCATTGCTTCTCAAAGCCCTCAGGCTCTAAGCCTGCCTGGAAGGGTGTTGTCTCACTGCAGCTGAGGCTCCCGCAGTCAATTAAGAAGAAAGCCTCTTTCCTGGAGGGCAGAGACCCTGGCCAGCCAGAGGGTGAGTCACTGTCTCAGAGTTGAACAGCAGAGATGGTGCTAAACTGGCGATGAATCAGTCCAAGATGGCGTGGGGAGATTACCTGAGTGATGATGAGAAAGAGGATGAGGCAGAAGCCTGAGCCCTTGAGGCTTGGACTAAGTGACAGAGGGTCTATATAAATATAGATAGACTCAGCCTCCTAACACACCTCACCACTTCCCCCCACGCCAAGTCCAGAAGGATAGCCCTGGCAGCCTTCTTAGCAGAGGAAGTAGGGTGCAAAGCACCATTCCTGCCTGGGGGGAGAGAATATTTGGAAGACCTGGGTTCCAATCCGAACTCTGCTACTTGCTGTATGGCTTTGGGCAAGCCCTTTTCCTTCCTATGTCCAACACCAAAGGAAAGTTAAGGAGGCAAGGGACTCTGTGGCAGGCCTTGTGCTAAGTATTTTACCAATGCTATTTCACACACTCTTCCCCACAGTGCAATGGGGTGAGTACATATCCCCTTATTTTGGAGTTGAAAAAACGGAGGCTGGGTGATATTCAGTCATCAACCTTCTCTCTAATATATTATGCAGCAGTCTTCTTCTATTTGTGTTCCTAAAGCAATCACTGTAACCCAAGCCAACAACCTGCCAGTCCTCTGCCTATTGGCTCCCTATGCAATCAGGTTCAAATCATGTCTCCCAGCTACCCCCCAAAGCCAAGCCATGTTTCTTCCCCGGTAAGGCAGTTGGCTACCTGGTTGGGTTTCTGCTTTTATCTTCCATAGCGTCCACCCACCCCCAACTGAAATCTTTGCCTGGCATATCAGTCTAAGATCACACATTAGAAAACAAGCATCACCAGAAAGATGCACCCTAATATCAATGATTTATCACAAAGGTGGGAGAACTGGCTGCAGGATGCTGCAGTGAGGAAGGGGAGCAGAGCTGCCAGAGTCAGAAGGAGGGGTTTCAGAAAAACCCAACAAGGGGCAGGAGAATGCCAGGGACAAACTGAACTGGTCTCAAATTGCCACTCCTTTCCTTCCCCTCTTTTCATAATTTGGTGCTTTAAAATGTATAAAGGGGCAGCACCCAACCCATTTTTAGCAGGAAGAGAGGGAGAGATCCTCTTCAGTAGAAGGGAAAATCGCTCTGACAATTCAAATTACATTCCTGTGTTGGGTAGGATTTATCTAATTACTGGGGGCGTAGGAAAAGTGGGGAAGGGAAGCAGGCATCTTCCTGGTTGTGATGTTGGTGAGGTGGTACTTAAAGAACGCTACTAATGCTGCTACCAAAGCCAAAAGCTCTCTCCCTTTGCCAGGGGGTAAGAGAGACTTGTCATTGAGCTTCTGGATCTCACTTTTAATCCAGGTCCCTAAAAGCTCCATTTCTGATCCTTTGGGGAGAAAGTCTATGTTTTCTGGGCTGCCCCAGTACCAATGTATGCCTGTAGTCAGCAGCTGCCTTCTAACCTTTCCCCTTCCCTTCCTTCCCTCACTTCTTTGCCTAGGCTCCGCTGCCCTCTCCTTCCCTCTGCCAGGCTCATGCATAGTCTCTGACATTCTTGACTCTACTCCCCTCCCCTCTCCTCCCCAACTTTCCCTTCCCCTCCCCTCCCCTCTCCTCTCCTATCTCCTCTTTTTTTTTTCCATTCCTGTTCCTCTGTGTCAACAGAACTCTCCCCTTTTCTACTTTCTTTACCTAGGAGAGGGGCAAATTCAATTGGGAGGGGGTATAATTGTGAATTTGAAAAATTTCCCCACTTGGGAACTTGCATTTAAAACCCCATATTGTCCTTGTTGGGTCAAATGAGAATATTTAGTGCTTACAAATAATTTTTTATTTCGATGAATAGTGATCTGTACATATGATTGTTAGGCTGCAGGTTAGAAGGCATTTTTGGAAAAAGGTGTTAGATGGAAAGAAGGTTCGGGCAGGTGTGGATGGCCTTCTGACTTCTCCAGGTGCCAAGAAGATAGAAAAAAACTATGAAGACTATAGTTGTGTGTGTGTGTGGGGGGAGTTAGATACCATTCTCATCCAGATGTGTAGAGGACTTTGTGAAGTTAGCTTCTCTTGCTCTTGCTGCTCATTGAAGTTTGAACCAACTGATCTTTTTTCTCTGTGAGTTTGGAAGAGCACAGGCCCTGGATAAGATGGGAAACAAGGAGCATGAAGAGTGGGGCAAGGAGGGAAGGGTTTTTTTTTTTGTGCAGTCTTTGTATGCAAAGGGCCAACAAAGGATATTGCCTTCACTCAAATGCCATATGAATCAGGGCAGAAGGGAAGCAATGAGGCGTGGCGAAAAGGGTCCTGAGGAGTGATGGGTCTTCCTCTTGGCTTTGCTGCTAATTAGTGCTGTGTCCTTCCGTAAGTTTCTTAGCCATCTGAACCTCCAGGTCTGCCTTTCCTTCACCTGTATTGTGAGATTGTGTACCATGGCCAGGAGAGAGGAGAGTCAGAGCACTGAGAGGAACAGACCCTTGGGCTGAATCTTGAAGGAGGGATCAACTTTAAATAAAGGGAGAGAATATTGTGGGGTACAATGAAAAGCAGTGGGAGTAGCCAAGGGAATTTAACAAACAGGTATGCGTAAGGCACTGAGCTGGCTGCCGTGTGGAAAATTGCTATGAATCAGCTCATGTCCTTCCGCAGAAGCCTTTACAGTGAGTTGGAGAATATGAACAACAGAGCTAAGAACTAGCAGCATTTGCAGCTAGTCCTAGGACAGGCTGTGGCTGCACTGCAGGACTGACCAGCAGGTCATGCCACCACTTACTCCCTGGCCGGACCAGGAGAGTCGCCAAGAGGTAGTGCAGAGGCAGTGCTCTAGATACCTGAGTGCAGCCCATTGAGGGGCTAGAGTGGGAAGTGAGGGCATTCCAAGTGGACATGAGGCTGGTGCAGGGCTTGGGGAAAGAGGAAGCCTGAGAGTGCTGAACAAGTTGCCCAGGTTTTCGAGCACACAAAAGATTTAATGTTTCGAATTTTCCATGGGGGTAGGCATGAAGAATGGTCTTTGCCAGCCAGGCAGCTTTGTTTAATTTTATAGATTCTGCTCTCTCTCGAGCCAATTAGAAGCAGGACTCCTGTGGTTGAGCCCAGCCTGCAGGCCATGATTTGCAGCACAGGGGCAGCCAGGGGCCCAAGACTACCCTTTTAGATTGAGGGCACAAAGTAAGCTGCCAGTGGGTTCCAGCCCCTCTCCCCCTCCCTATCCCCTTCCTGCTGCCACCTTCATGTCATTGAGCTCAGGGTCCAGGGCAAGCTGCTAGGTTGGGCTGGGGCTCTAGTAAAGAGTGGAAGGGAGACCTGCTTATGATCCCCCACCCTGGAGCCCTTTAGGCCTTAAGTGGTGAGGGGTGTTTCCTTTTCAGCTGTAGAAAGAGGCAACGTGGCTCTGTGTCCTGTAGTTGGCTAAGTCCTATAGAAGAATCAAGGACCCTGAAGACGTGAGCATTGTGTCTCTACCTTGTTCTTAGATAAGCAGGATTATAATAAATTCCCCTGGTTGTGTTTAGGGCTTGGAGATAGTCACTGACTTGCGTAAGGCCACTCAGCTGCTTAGTAACTAGACAGGCCTCCCTGACTCCTGGTCTAGGGCTTTTTTTCTCTGCATCATAGCCAACATGGTGTTCTCATTTTGAATAGGGATAGACAGATAGTTAGATAGACAGGAATTAATGTTTTTGTAAGAGGTTTTATTTATTTTTTAGAGAGAGGGTAAGGGAGAGAGAGAAGGAGAGAAACATCAAAGTGTGGTTGATTCTTTGAGCGCCCCCTACTGGAGACCCTGTACTGCAACCCAGGCATGTGCCCTGACTGGGAATCGAACCCGTGACTCTTTGGTTCACAGGTCAACACCCAATCCACTGAGCTATTCCAGCGTGGGCTAATGTTTTAGAAATAGTGGTATTTTAATGTAGTTTTCAAACACCATTCTATCATGAAAACTACAGGGAAACTATCTCCCACAGCCCCAATTCCCTCTAACAGCCAGCCAGAGAAGATTTTGCAAAAGAAAACTGGCAGAAAATTGGATGCTTGTTGGGGAAGATACAATTCATTGAAGAACAGAAGCAGGTGGGGGTGGGGAAACAGAGATGGAGGAGGAGTAGCTCTCAGCACAGTTTCTGAGAACAACTTTATTCTGAAGGTTTCCTTGATAGGCATTTCTCTTTATGGTTATAGGGGAGTGTCCCCACTGGTCCTTTCTCTCTCATGTCCACCCTCTAAAAACCCTAGCTGTGATCTGGAGGAGCAAATGCTTGATGGCCTTTCCTTTAATCCAGAATCTCATTTTCCTTTGTCTCCCTGTTGTTGTGAATACATTAGAGAGATCTATTCTCTCTCTCTTACTCTCTCTCTCCAAAAATGCGTATGTGAGAAAACATGAGGATGCATGTGTGCACAGATGTCTGTGAGAAGGAATGTCTGTGAGAAGGAGTGTCTGAAAGGGAGTGTACCTTAAAGAGGGGAGTTTACAGGGCCAGAGGAGTTGAGAAGATGGAAAAAAATGAATGAGAGTTTACTGAGTGTGTACTGAAAACCTACAACTGAGTAAAGGTCTGCTCAGAGCAGGTGGACCTGAGGAAATAGTGAATTACTAGTATTTCTAAAAAGAACAAAGGAGAGGAAATAAATTTGAATTAGCTCAGGGAAGGATGGTGTTATATCCATGGGCCTTTTTTGTTTAGTGTTAACTACAGCCGTACCTAATAGGTATCATGATCCTTATTTTGTAAGGTGATGGAACTGAGACTCAGAAAAGTGAGATAATTTGCTCCAAGTCACTTGGTTGGTGAATGTGTGAATTTACATGTGCTGAAACTGGGATTTGAGCCCAAGTTTTAATCCATACCTTAGGACCTTTACAGGATGTCGTGCTGTCAACTTGGGGGAGGGCTGGAATGAGATATGCTGTAGGAGGAATACATAGGACTTTTGGTGCCTTTCTCCTCTATTCACTCTTTTCCTGTGTCTTTCATAAGTCTTTCTCAAAACCATATATATCTGTATCTTTATATATGTCTGTAGGTCTGTTTCCCTATCTATCTAATATCATCGTCATCATGTATCTTATTTATATACTTTATCATTCTATCTAATCTATCAATCATCTAACTTCATTTGCGTTTTCCAAGAATAGTGTGTATAAACAAGACCTCAAAAATCTAGCCACCTCTTTAAGAAAGAAAGTAGTCTTGACTTGGACTGTCCCAGTTCTGGAAAGCAGATGTTTATGATGCATACCAAGAAATACCATGGTTTGGTGGGAAGAGCTACGTCAGAACAAGTATAGGTAAGGATATTTGGTTCCTAAATCATATTTGTCCATGGCATTTGTCTGCAACTTAAGGTAAGTCACAGCCTCTCCAGAGCCCTAGTTTGTTGTTATCTGTAAAATTGGGAAACATATCACCCAACCTACCTCCTTCCCAGCAGTTGTTGTGAGAATAAAGTGGCATGATTCATTTATTCATAAATTATGAATAGCTATTTTGGTTACAAGACCTTTATAATCTCTTAAAACCCTCAGAGTTTATAATCCTATGATTCTTCCAAAAAACAATTATTGAACACCTACTGTGTGCTAGAGTCTGGAAATAATGGGCATATGGAAAGTTTTTGAGAAAAGGAAAAGCACAAGACAAATGGGACATTTAAAAATTGTTTACCTCTTATTTTTTAAAATTATTTTATTGTTGTTCATTTACAGTTGTCTGCATTTTTCCCCCACCACTCCTCCCACCCCAGCCAAACCCACCTCCCTCCCTTGCTTCCACCCTCCCCCTTGGTTTTGTCCAGGTTCGAACAGGAAAGGATTATTGTGGTTCCGGAAAACCCTTCCCCCACTGTCCCCTCACCCCTCCCCTCTGGCTATTGTTAGATGAACTGGA
>VMDR010028713.1:0-13038 GCA_007922815.1 Macrotus californicus | reverse complement strand
CACTCCACCACCCCCCGCCCCACCCCAGCCAATACTAGAGTTCTTAATGAGACTGGACCAATATTTCTTGAGACCAGTAATACTTGGACCAGTATTCCTTCCCTCCTTCCCTCCTTCCCTCCCTCCCTCCCTCCCTTCCTCCCTTCCTTCCTTCCTTCCTTCTTCTGTTAATGTCATTTTAGGCAGGAGAAGTGAGTTGCTAACATTATGATGGACAAAGACCTTAAAATTTGGAGAATGTGGATAAAGGGATATATGGGATTTTTTTGTATTGTTTTTGTGACATTTATGTGAATCTGAAGTTACTTCATTATAAAAAGTAAAAAAAATTCAAATTCAAATATAATTATCTGTAAGTAGATTTGTAATGTACTGTGATTGTACACCTTCATGGATGGTAATATATTTTACTTGAATTTAGGGAATAATACTCTCCCTTTTATTTAAAAAATGAGAGTTTATCACTCTTCCTATATAAGAAACTAAGACAGAGTTGGCTTTTCTATATGTAATAAACTCATCAATTAAGTCCTTTTTCTGCAGTTTTGTTTGGAGGTGTCATCTTTCTATGGTCAAAACTCTCATTTTAAGCCTAAATTATTCTATATATTAATTTCTGCGAGGAAGGATGTTTATAGAGAATTAACTAACTCCTAGTCCTTTTTTTGGTAATGGCTTTATTGGCATATACAATTCACCATTTAAAGTGTATGATTCAGTGATTTTTAGAATATTCACGGAATTGTACAATTATCACTGCAATAAAATTTAGAATATTGTTATCAGCCTGAAGAAGAAACCCTGCACACTTCAGCACTCACTCCATATTCTCTCCATCTGCCCCAACCCTAGGCAACCACTGATCCACTTTCTGTCTGTATGGGTTGACCTGTTCCGGACATTTCATACAAATGGAATTCTGCAATATGTGGCATAGTGTAACTGGCTGCTGTCTTTATTTTCTATGGAAAAAGGCAGACTGGTCCTCAGGACCCTGCTGGAATCACTGTGGCTTCTAGAAGGGTTGGTCCTTCAGTGAAGTACTACTGCTTTGAGGGAAAGATCAGGGATCCAGGAAGGACATGATTTTCAGGGAACATCTGAGGTGATGCTCCCTGTGTGTAGGAGAACCATCCTTTGAGTTCACTAGTTGTCTTGGAATCATTACAATTATTTGATTCATTTTTTCCCTTATAAAGGTGTTTGTACTTGGTGCTGTCCTGGCATTTATTTACCTGGTAGGTAGATTTGGGAATGATCTGTATCCGAATTTCATTTCTGTAGGCTGTGTTTGTGCCATGTTTATGTGGTGCATTTTCACTTAAAGTTTCATGTTTAAAGGTTCACAATTACTGTTCGCTTGATTTTTTTCTGTTAGAGTAAGGTTCCTTTTGAATCCATTTTTTCACAACTGAAAGGAGTGTCTCAAGGCTGTGGTCCATAGTCATTTCCCACCTCCTGATCCTGAGCCAGGGTTGTATCTAAGAGCTAACGTGACTTCTCTTTCAGCGTGGCTTCTGGCCTCCTTAGGTCTTTTTCTTAACCTTCTCTATCTCCTTCAGTGATTCAGAGCTAGTGATGGTAACTTTCTGGTTGAGTCACTTAGATAAATAGCCACAGACATCTTTTATTAGTTTTTCCTCATGTTTCTTGAAGTGTCCTTTAGCAATTAGCATCTGGTTTACCAGAAAGATTTCCTAATTATAAACCAAAGGATTTATATCAGAAACAAGAGGTAAAATCTAAAAGAAGCTTAGACTAGTATATCCAACTGCTTAACTTGCTATGCTCAAAATTGAACATCTTCTTTCTGTTATTTTTAAAAGAAAATGAATAAAAACCCCCTATTTAATTACCAAACAACTGAAGTCATTGTAATACTATTTAAGAAAGCAAATGGAAAATTCTCAGAGCTGTGGTGCATACTTTTGGTATATAGGGCCTGTGGACTTCCTAAAACGAGAGTCAGTTCTTCCTTGAGCACCTCCTCTTGTGTAAAATAAAAGGTATTCACTTATCATTTATTCTCCTGGGCCCTGTTCCTGGCTTATGAAGGGGTTTTGTAGGGGTTTTCAGCCATCAGTCCTTCAGCAGTGCCCTCACGGGGACTGGAATCCTCCTTTGTCTCTTCACTGCAAGCGTATCTTATCCTAGATGGTGTTTTGGCATCTAGGAATGCAGGAATCTCCCATCCTTTGTTGTTTAGCATACCGTATTATAGCTGTCAATCATCACCTTTCATGTTATGAAAGCAATACAAATTTGTTGCAACATGCAGACCAATCCAAAGCTGTTTCCCTCTCTTCCTTTCTGCCTTTCCTGTGAAAACTTAAGTTTATTGTGCATTTTTCCTGTGCATTCATAAAACATATGAAACCATATATTGATACTTTTCTATTTTTCCTATCTGTATGTGTGTGTGTGTGTGTGAGAGAGAGAGAGAGAGAGAGAGAGAGAGAGAGAAACGAGATCATATGGTTTTGCAAAGTATTATTTTAACTTATTACTTACAGGAGAAAGGAAAAACAACATCTTATTTCCTAAAAGGCAGAACATTTTTTAGTTTTTCCTTATGTTTCTTCAAGTTTCCTTTAGCAATTAGCATCTGGTTTACCAGAAAGATTTTCTAATTATAAACTAAAGCATTTACACTAGAACCAAAAAGTAAAAATCTAAAAGAAACTTAAGACTGTTATATCCAACTGCTTAACTTGCTGTATTTGAAATTGAACATTGTCTCTACTAAACTTTTCTTGTGTTCTCTCAAACTGAAAACATGGCTCATGAAAATCTAGAAATTTAGGGATGTAAAGCATTTCCCTTATTTGTTTCCTTTATTTGTTTATCAGTCACCTAGCTCTGGAAAAGTCTGGGGAACCAACTCATTATTTTGAAAGTTAAAAATAAAGGGAAATAATCAAGCAATTACATGTAGGAATTGTACATATACCTTAAGGTAAATAGATATTTGATGAAAAGGAAGATTTACCTTATAGAAACAATTTAGCTTTTGAATGAAGAATGAATTGTAGAATTAGCGTGCTATGTTTTACAACGCCTACTGCACCCTAGGCAATGATCATTAAATGGCTGCTAACTTTAAGGAAAGGCACAAGCAGACTTTATGTGCTTGAATCTTTTAATTAGGTTGAATTTCTAGTTTATGGGAACTATTGGGAGCATGTTAAGTGGTACTATAGGGATGCGTTCACTAAAATTCAAACTGGGAAACCACCAGGCAACAAATGATCCAGTTACTTCAACAAAGAAATTAAAGAACATAAAGATAGACAGGGAAGGATGGAGAATTTATAGATTGAAAGAGACTAAGGGGGCATGGCAGTCAGTTGCAATATATTGCCTTCAGTGGGATTTTGAATCAAACAAAGACACTGTGAAGAGAAATAAACAGATTATTGGGGGACATGCGAACACTTTATTTCATGGTATTAAGGAAGTTTGTACTGTTCAGAGACATGCTGAAATATTCATGAATGGAATGATGTGTTGCCTGAGATTTCCTTCACAGTGGTTCACGGTGGGATAGAGTGGGTGGGGAGATGGCCGGAATGAGCTCGTGAGTGGGTAACTGCCGAAGCTGGGTGACAGATATGTGGCAGCTCACTATGCCCTTCTCAATACTTCTGTCAGAATTTCTCCCTAAGTAGAAGCTCTTATGAAAAAGTAATGTGTAGACTTCTTCTAGGGAGCTGAATATTTTGAGCTTCATCTCACAGGTGAAGTCTCCTTTTACATTAGGTGATAAATGTGTATTTCACACACCACAAACACAACTTTTCTTTCCCCCAGTTCATTGAGATATAATTGCCACGTGAGATCGTATAAGTTTAAGGTGGACAATATGATTTGGTGTATGTTTATATTGTGAAATGATTACCACAGTAAGTCCAGTTAACACCCTTTACCTTACGTAGTTATAAATGTTCTTCCCTTGTGATGAGAACTTTTAAGAGCTACTTTCTTAGCATCTTGTAAATATACAGAAGAGTATGGTCAGCTGTCATCATCAGGTTGCACATTACATCCTCAGAAGTCATTTATCTTATAACTGGAAGTTTGTACCACTCGACAGCCTTCACCCAGTCACAAGCCCAGCTCTTCATCTCAGTTGCTAAATACGGGTGGAAACCTTGAGAAAGATGACCGCAGTCCTGTTGGGAGAATCGCTGCTGGCATTACCTGGCCAGCGCACGCTTGTTGGTGTGCTCCCAAGAAACCACTGCCACGGGCCCTTCCAGGACCACGCCAGTCTGTAGATGGAACAGCATTCTGTTGGTCCTGCCTGAGATTGACAAAGAGGGACAGCAGAGAGAACACAGATCTGTAGGCCTCTCTTGGGGTATACTGTGTGACACCAGCAGTTCATGAGCGGTCTAATTATAGTGCCATTCTATCAACGAGAATCGGTGGTTTTTCCGTTTAAGTCCGTATTGCCTGCGTTTTCTCCTTGTTCAGACCCCAGCAGTTTTATACAACCTTCTAGAAGTGAGGTTGGACGTGTCGTGACCTAGAAAGAAAATTGGCGAGGGTAAGTGGTATGCACATCCAGTGAGTTAGTGGTCCCTGACTTGAGGAGCTAATACGTGCTGAACGTCTGCTCTGTGCCAGGTACTGTATTTAATCCTGGGACATTCCTTGGCAGTTGGTTCCATTTTAGGGACCTGTGTGAACCAAGGCTCAGGGAGGTTAAGTAACTTCCCTCAGATTATGCAGCTGGTAAGTCATGAAACTGGAATTTTAACTTCATCTGTTTTAAAAGTCCTTATTTTTCTGAATTCTATATTCATAGATTTTTACTATTAAAGTATTCTCCTCTAGGAACATATTTCAAAGTAAGATATGTGGTTTAAAATGTATTTTGACATGTTCTGACTTTCACAGTTTTCTATTAAATGTCTGCTCTCAGAATGTGTTTTCTTTGTTTGTTTTGAGAGGACTTGAAAAACACCAGTGATCCATTTGCATGCTTTGTTTCGAGTGGGTATGACAGGATAGAAATCCTGTTGTCCATTAATTTAAAAAATACAATGGTGATGTGATTAGAATGTGAAGTGATTCTGTGAAACTAATGGGCTCTTCAAGGATCCGCTTTGCTTAGTTATAAATAGACAACAGGGAGGGCAGGTGGAATGAGGCTTTGCTTGGCCTGGAGGAGGGTCTCTGTGGGAGGAGCTGCCCTGTGAGAGGCTGTAGGGCCCATTCAGTCACGTTCACATAGAGCATCTGGATCTCTTTGTTCTTTGGGCCACAGCTTCTTGCCTATGTCAGTGTCTTTATTGTCTGGACTCAGAAACCTTTTGGTACACCAAACCAGGAGGGGAAACGGACAGTGTGCTAGGGACGAAGGGACTGACCTGTATTAGGAGTGTCTGATGTTCGTTAATAATTTTGAATGAGGAAAATATGCCACCAGCATAATATGAAATAAATTATAGCTAAAAGGTCATTGCAGTAGTTACAAAATCAGTTTCTTGAGATATTCATTGTTTCTGCTTGTGATTGATGATTTGTTTAAAAAAAATTGGGTACATAGTATTTTTAAAAAATTTTCTACAAAGACCCCCAATAACAGTGGCTTTAAAATGATCACTCCTATTTCTAGTAAGGCAGCAGTCCAGGGGCGGGGAGGCCCGGGTGGTAGGCAGCTCAGTTCCGTGAGTTCGGCCGGTGCTGCTATGATGTTCAGGGTGATGGACTGTGGTGGTTTTAAAACATGTGTACAGTTTCTTTGCTGCTTTTCCCATTGAAAAGTCGGAGTCTTTGTCTTGTCCCCTCGAATCTGGTGGGGCGCCTGGCTCACCTGTAGCTAGAAGAATGTGGGGTTAGTAATCCTATATGACTTCCGAGATTGGGTCAGGAAGAATGATGCAGCTTCTGCCTTGTTCTGTGGGACCTCACTTTTGGGACCCTAACGGACTACCCTGAGGCCACCGTTCTAGGGTAGGTCACATGTAGAGACCGCCTGTGGGTGATCTGGCTGACTCCCCCAAGGGAGGTCCCAGATGATAGCTGGCATCAGCCACTAGACCTAGGAGTGAAGGTACCTTCAGATGATTCCAGCCTGCACCTGTCCAAGCCATTCTAGTTGTTGAGTTTTACCAGCTGAGGCCTAGACACCTTGGAATAAGCTGCATTCCCTCCACCTCCCCTTCTGTGGATTTGAATTTCTGACCTACAGAATTTAAGAGCCTAACAAAATAATCGCTTTACACAGTTAAGTTTTGCAGTGGTTTGTTACGTAGCAATAGTAACCAGAACAGAGACCTGGATTCCTCCTTCGGTATTGCTTTGCCGTCTTAGGCTGTTACCCTCACATGGTTCTCAGATGTTTGGCTACCACAGCTGGACTCCAGGCATCTGGGCTGAGGAAGTGCAGAGAAAAGCCCTGTCTTTCTGTTCAGGGACACTCCTGGAAAGTAGCAGTCACTTCTGTTCACATCTCATTGACCAGAACTTAGCCAGACCGTGGCTACATCTAGCTCAAGGAAGACTGGGAAATGTGTATTATTTCTGGTGATTGTGCACCTACCTGAACATTAGAGAATCTAAAAAAAACTTTGGGAACTTATTTCTTTAAGCAGAAAAAATACATGGATGTGGGAAAAGGTATAATTTCTCCTATAGTTGTATTGGTTTGGTTATGCTCCATTCCTTACTTTGTAGTTTGTAAATGCTATCTGTTTCTCTCCGAGGAAATTTTTCATATCATAGAGCTTTCAGTAGCAGTTTGCTGGAAAACACTACATTTTGGTTAGGATTTGAATCTGTTAATAATAATCCTGTTTTGCAAATTAAAACAAAGCCACAGTGACTTAAAAAGAATTAAGTTTACTTCTCTCTCATGTAAAAGAAGTCCAGCAGGAGGCAGTCCAGGGCTGGCTAAAAACGGCTGTACGCACACTGTGGTTAATCGCTCCAATCCGCAGCATCCCAGGCTCTTTTTACCGTGTTCCTGCAGCCCTAGTTGTAAAGGTGCTGCTTTTGTGGTTCAAGGTGCTCGAACTTTATCTGTCAGGTGGGCTTCCCAGCCAGAGGAAAGGAAGAAAGCAGGAAGAAGGGGTGAGAGGCACACCAGGTGCCACTCATAGACAATTCCTTGAAGTTGTCATGTGACACTTCTGGTTTTAGTTCCTTGACCAGAACTTTGTCCTTTGGCCATGCCCGCTGAGAGGAAGCTGGGGAAGTATAATGTCAATTTCAGGTCACCGTGTGACGTCATCGAGATCAGGGTTTCTGTGATACCTTAGGAGTCATCAGGAGGCTGAAGAACTCTTTGGTTTGCCAGAACTTGGGCCACATTGCATATTATATATTATACATTATATATTTTACATTATATATTAGACAGAAAACAGTTATAAAATGCAGAGTAAGTTTAAGAATGTTTTGATTTACATTTGTGTTCACGAGACGTTCAGCTGTTAGGTCTCCATTATTATAGACACTTGAGTGTGTGGGGACATCTGATGTTTACGGGCAGACTGCACATGGCCGTGTACAGAGACCGTCACTGTTTTAGCCTCGGTGCTCAGGGACTTTCCTGAAAAAGAACAATCCCATTTCTAGTACATACATAATAGGGCCATCTGTCATTGTTTCTCAGTGGTGGAAAGTTGCATTGTTTGGGGTTTTGCTATTCTAAAAGCATACTTTTTTTTTTCTTTTTTGCTCCCTGGAAGGATTTTTCTCCCTTTGCTTTAGAACTGAAAGCGTCTGAATGAATATTTTAGCCATTTCTGGTGCAAGACTGAACTGGTTGTGAGGCATGATTCACCCCGTCCCACAGACAGCTGCCGTAGAGCTTGTCTTGTTAATGCCTCTCTTGAGAAAGAACCGTGACTCTTTGTTGTGCTCAGGATAAAGCAACTTTTCTGCCCTCTGTAGTCGGGTTGAAAGATTTAATTCACTATTAATAACTTGGAAATACAAAGAAAATATTTTCTTTCTTTTTCCAGCTTCTCTGTTATCTTCCTGATTCCACCTTCTGATTAGTAGAGAAAATGTACTAAAGTTGAATGTGTTTTGAAGCTTAGTCTGATGTGGTAATTTGAAGTCTCTCTGTTGTACTGACTCTCCTGGATAAAAATGCTTGTTTCTTGTGTGTAGTTTCCATCTCTCTCTTTTTCTCTGGGCCTCTGTTGGGGAGAGATGTGGCTTCTGCAACCATGTCTTTCTGGGGAAGCAAGATGCTTGTACCTGCCAGTGCCTTTATTTTCCTTTTTAGTGCCTCTGCCTCCTGGGTGGTGCCCCTTTGCTGCCTGGTGCTTGCCACCCTGTTGGCCACTGAGTTCCAAGTCAGCAACCAGTGAGCTTGGGGCCCACTGTTGTCGCTCAGGCCACACCCTTCATGTAGTCGACTCCACCTTGGTTCCTACTAGTGTTACACACCCCTCTGCTGTCTGGCTGGGGTGCTCAGTTGTTCCTGGCCCATGTAATCACTCTGCAGCCCTTGCTAGAAAACCTCTTCTTTCTGCCAGGGTGGCCCCTCTGGCCAGTGCCCCTAGCTGGAGTCACAGGCACCTCTGTGTCCAGGCCATACCAAGTAGAGCCAAGGATGGCCTCCTTCCCAGGGTGCCGAATAGGGAGTAGGGCTGAGAGCCCCCCTGTGCCTTCCATATGGCTCCTCACAGAATAGATCTCCTTTTCTCAGGACCAAAGCCTGGACAGGGGAAATTGGCCCATCTTCTTGACTCTTTCTTCCCACAGTATACTTGTTTCCTCTCCTACATTTCGTATGTCACATGTTCCTTTTAGCTAGCCCTGTGACTCTGCTGTCATAGCTGGAAGGGGTGTCTTTTCTACCCTGGAGAAGACTTCTGTGAGCGGCATCAGGTCCCTGAATACAACAAGGCAGGCAGCGGGGAAAGGAATAAAACAACTTGTAAAATTCTCTTTAGATAATAGGATGGCTAGTAAGGTTACAGTCTTTTCGAATAAACCAGTTTTGCAACTCAGAAGTGATTATTCATCTTTTTGTAGCATTTCCATCATCTCTTTTTTTAAGGCTGGTGAACACTCGATACTTAAAGGCAAAAGAGAATCTATGAGTAATTTTCAAAGCATTACTTTATTACACTTGCTTTTAAGGTGTGGGAAAATTGTAGCCGTCTTAAACTTTACATCTTCTAAATCAGTGTCTTTGCTGGTAGGGTGTAGCAAGAATATGGAGCTTTGTAATCCAAAGACCTGTGTTCAGGTCACCAGGTATGTGAGGGCTGATAAATGGGTCTCCTTTAACAACAGTGCCTCAGTTGTTTCCTCTCCAAATGTGAAGAAGCATCCACCTCACAAAATATGTGTGAACATACAGTGAGACGATTGTGTGGAAGCAGTCTGCCTGCTCTGGAGGGCCATGTCATTTTATTGATACTAGTCTTCCCTGCTCACCTTATGCTCATTCATATGTGTGTTCTCCTGCTTTTGTTCCCCCTTCTTAGAGTGTACAGCTCTTCCTTCATGCCCACCAGTCCGTCGGGATACGCAGATGACGCTGGTCCTGCTGCTCTTAGTTCCTGCTCCGTGTGTGCTCAGTAGTCTTCTCATTGTGTGTCAGATGGCTTGTGTCTGTTTTGTTTCCCTCTGTATCGAAACACTTTGATAGAAGAAGCTATATTTTATATACCTGTATCATAGCCCATAATACCCTTGTATCAGGTGCTCCTTTTAACTAGTCCTCTTCACTTTTTTTAGTATATTTAAAAAATATTTTATATATTTATTTTTAGAGAGAGTGGAAGGGAGAAAGAAAGCAAGGCAGAGAAATGCTGATGGGTTCCCTCTCGCACACCCTCAACCAGAGACCTGGCCCACAAGCCAGGCAGGTTTCCTGACTGAGAATCGAACTGGCAACCTTTTGGTTTGCAGGCTGGCACTCAGTCCACTGAGCCACACCAGCCAGGGTCCTTCCTCTTCACTTCTTGTCTGTTTCATGTTTGGGGGGTATTTCCTATGATCCTAGGGTGTACTTTGGAGCTGACAAGAATAGGCATTGGATGGTATTACTACAGGCTGTGAAGTATAAAAGATAATCCAATTATATTTATTTCACAATCCTCTTTCTTATCTGATCCCTTTGTGATTTAGAAAAGTACTCTACATCTGAATAACTTGTAACTAGCTGAAGCTATTCAGAATTTATGAAATAAAAAGCATATGTTTTAATATAAATACATTATCTATATGTAGTTTTGACTGTTAGAAAATATTTTTAGCTTTTAGACATTTATCTTCAAGCTATAAAGTAATTTCCTTTACCACAATAAAATATTTGTGGCTCACAGGCATTTTTTTACCATTGGTTTGTTTGAGTCTAGACCTAATATATGTGAGATTTTAATATTGGTGGTCATGTTTACATGTATAGCTCTTGGATTTTCTCAAGGACTGTTTCTTATTTCTTCAGGTACTGTAGTTAAGCCATCTCAGATTTCACATGTGTTTAGCTAATAAATATTTATTCTCAATGTTTCCACATCTATAAATTAGTAATAATAACGGATCTCCACTGTGAAGTTATAAAATGGTTAGGACAGGGCCTGGCCACAGTAAGTGCTATATGAATGTCAAGCATTGTCCTTACTGTGTCAGGACACATGAGTATTTTAAACGTATTAAAAGCTTCTTTATCAATATTGCCAAATTCTCATAAGGTTCTACTGGTGGAGCCTCCCGTCGGCACTGTGAGGGTGCCCATTGTTTGCCACGCAGAGTGAGCTATTCGCAGACTCCTCACATGCATCTGTTGTTGGCAGAGCATCGTGTATTTTCTCTTCTTTGCTGGTCCTGGTTTTTGTCATGTAATTTATCTGCTCATTAATGAAAGTATGGAAACAACAACAAAATGCACTGGCTATGCTTTTTTGTTTATATTTTCTTTTCCTAGGGGCTAGAATCTGGCACGTTATTTTCTCATGAAGATAGGTAGTAGGAGGGTCATGGAATTTGAAAGTCTGAGACTACTCCTCTGACTGTAGACAGTAAAGGTGCATAGAATATTTTAATAAATGCCTGGAAGGGTATCTGAGAAGAGCATCCACTTCTTCAAAATTTGCTTTTGGTTTTCAAGGGAAAGAAGTGGACATGGTAAGAGCCCTGTAGAAAGCTGATGTGAGGAAATGACCAGCCCACCAAGTTACTCTAGTGGGTAACAGGGGGAAAAGCTCTTTTCTCCTCTGACTTCAGCCAGAGCTGTTTTTCCCTCCCATCTGTTTTATGTTCTGAGTCAGCTGTGGTTGGGTTGAGTGTGCCCCTGGTTAAGAAACAGGGGAGAAGTCTCCTGGCACCCCAGAAACGAGGATGTGTGCCTTTCCATTTGCTCATCAGCGCTCATGGGTGCGGCTGCCGGGAGTGGAGGCGGTGGGGCAGGCTTTCTGGTGTTGAATTTGGGTCACCTGATGTGTAGCTTCTGAAGCCCACTGGCCCTGCATGGTGATCCTGTAACTAAAGCAGTTGCCCCACAAGCTGTAAACTGCATTTAAATTTAAAATTTTGGGGTGGGAGGTAATCTTATTACGAAATGAGCCCAGGCTGAATTTCTTTCCAGTGGTTCCGAGGAGTTGCCTTAGGTGTTCCCCACCCTCAGATCCCTGCTGCTGACTCACCCTGTAATTTCCATGGACTCGAGAAGTGTAGCCGAACAACATGAAAATATACACTTAAGTCCTTGGTCGAAATAACAGAGACCGCAATTGTGTGCAAGGTGCTACTAAGAATTCTAGATGTTAGTTATACCTCAATTCAAATAAAAAGAATTCTAGGTCTCTTTTTTCTCATTAAAAAATGGAATTTGTTAGATGAGTTTTAGACTATGTATAAAGGCATATTTGGCTTTGTTCTTTGGACCACAGTGACAAATTCATGGTACCAGTCAGCGCTTATCAAGAAAGACTCTGATTATATTCAAGGTGGAAGGAATTAGAATGTTCCATGTACATTGACCTATGGAAGCTAGTACCAGAGAGAGACAACAGCTCCCAAGCTCTTATTTTTGTCTGTGTATTGTCACTTTGTGCAGCCTGAGAATTTCTCTACACCTTTTTCTAATCTACAGTATAGAGAAATTTTATGCAGCTTATTTGGTAAAGGGATAATTTCCTCAGTAGCTGAAGACATTTTATTGTGGCTTTTCTTATTCTGGAATTAATAGGGTAAGAAATTAAAGCACCTTCTTGTCTTATGCTCCTTCCCAAGTTTCTCGATTTTGGTGACTCTGTTGGGTTTGATTCACTCCTGTGTCTGTTCCTGTAAAAAGGGCACGAGAAATCTGGGTTAAACCCTAGTTCTGCTGCTTCCCTGCTCAAAGATACACTGGGCCAGGTTAAGTTCTTTGACATTTATTTATTTATTTTTAAGCAGTAAACCACAGACAATATGTAAATACAGTTCTAGGATTGTTGGGAAGTTATGCGAAATTCTGTAGTGCATACCATAGTAACTTTGATGTGACTTTTATGTTTGTTCTAGGTGCTCAATACATATTCTCAAATTGAATTAGAATGCGTATTTGTTGAGGGCCTGGTATGGCGTACTTGTACTACGTCATTTTACTTAATGCTTATAATAATTCTATGTTATAGGTGTCTATTAAGGCATCTGAAGAGCATCACTCTACAGATGAGGAAAACTGAGTTTCACGGAAGCGCAATCATTTTCTCAAGCCGAAATTGCTAGCTAGTGTTCATTCCAGGATTTGGACCCATTCTTATTTAGGTTCCTTGTCCTCCTGCTGACTCTTCAGTCTGTCCTCTATCCCTATCACACCTCCTTCAAATCGAGCAGATGGTTAACCATGTGGACTCTTTAAACTGTAATGGTACCTAATTACTTAATGAACATATGTGGGCATGTATTTTCTAAATAGGGTATTAGTTGGGACAGGAAATAACATAAAGGTAAGAGAAAATTCGATTCTTTGAGAAACCTATAAATCATAAAATTTCAAAGAAATTTGTGGAATTATATACATTTATTAGTGTTTCTATTTTTACCTGTGCTACTGGAGGTGGTACTTTGATATTT
>VMDR010028712.1:0-13042 GCA_007922815.1 Macrotus californicus | reverse complement strand
ATCAGATGACCTAGGTCTGTGTCCCAGCCCAAGTACTTGAGTATCCTATTAAGTATTTGTTTCATGTCTCCTAATTTCAGTTTTCTCATGTGTAAACAGGCATAGTAAGAGTGTCTATCTCATAGAGTTGCTCTAAGGATGAAATGAGAGAATTCACACCGAGGTCTTAGTTTAACTCCTGGCCCATCAGAATCTGATAAAAAGTCGTCTTTTCTAACCTAGTTTCCGTTCACATGTGGAAACAGATTATGGACCTGGAATATTAGATTCTTTTTTATTTTTATTTTTTACTTCCAACAAAATATTTTTACTTATTATAAAGTAAAATATATAATAATTAAAATCAAATGACAATAATAGCTTTTAGAAAAAAATAAAGACAAAATAAGTCTCTTGCCTTATTTCTCTTTCCCAGTTGTCATCCCAGAGGTATCTGAATTCAACTTAAATTTTAATTATCTTCTATTTACCCCATTTCCCAACTATAAATATCTCACATTTTGTCCAGTTTTATTGAGAAATAATTGACACACATGACTGTATAAGTTTAAGGTGTATAGCATGACTGTTTGATTTACAAATACTATGAAATGATTCCCACAACAGGCTTAGGTAACAGCCATCATCTCATATAGATACAATAAAAAGAAAAACTTCTTGTAATGAGAACTCTTAGGATCTGCTCTCTTGACAACTTTCTTATAGACCACATGGCAGTGTTAACCACAGTCATCATGTTGTACATTACATCCCTAGAACACATAAATCTTCTAACTTGGACTGTTTAAGCACCTTCTTCCAGTTCCTCCTCCCACCTACCAAGCTCTGCTAATTACAAATCTGATCTTTTTCTAGCTGTCTGGTGTGGGTTTGTCAGGGGAGGTCATATGTTTTTTCAGATTCCACATAAAAGCGAAATCATATGATATGTTGTCTTCCTCTGATTTATTTTACTTAGCATAGTGCCTTCACGGTCCATCCATGTTGTTGCAAATCATAGGGTGACCTCATTTTTAATGGCTGAATAATATATATATTATATATATTATATATTATATTTTATATATAATATATATTTAAATATAAATATATAATATATATGTTATATATTATGATGTGTGTATTCACACACAGCTTCCTCATCCACTGATGGATACCTAGGTTGTTTCCATGTCCTGGCTATTGTAAATAACTAAAATTGCTATTAACATGGGGGTGCAGGTACCTTTTTGAGTTAGTGTTTTCATTTCCTTTGTACATATAGAACATTAGATTCTAAAGAGGCCTCAGCATCCTGGATTAAGAACCCATGTTGGAGACACATAACTGACTTTAAAGTCCCAATTTGACATCATTTATTTAATGTTCCTTATGATTAATGTGCTGCTGGGGGAAAATGTTAGATCTTTTGGACCACTGGAAATATGCTTTAGCATATATATTAGAGAAATAGCTATCCCTATTTGCTTTATCCTGTCTAGTTCCTTATAGAAAGCAATATTTATTCAAGGTATTGTGACTAGTAATAAAAAAGGATAACTGAAATCATTGCTAATTTGTATTTGGTACTTACAATGTACCAGGAAGTGTCTATATATTATCTCATTTAATCTGCACAATTAACCAATGAGGTAGGTTCTTTTACTATCCTCATTTTTAGATGAGGAAACTGAGGTACAAAGCGACAGACAAGTGCTAAGATAAGATATAACCTTAATGTTTAAAAATAATAAAATAATAGCATAACAACACAGCATCATCAGTAAATCCCTGTGATGTGCCAAACACGGCATTGGATACTTTCTAAACATCATCTCTTGTATTTACAACAACCTTGCACTATTCCTATTTAATGGAATAAGAACTTAAGTCAATTAGCTTAGGCAAGGTATAGGTCAGTCTGGCCCAAAAGCCTGCTACACCAGGCAATTGCCCTTCTGCAAAGGATAGGGGGAAAAACTTATCAGATCCCTGAAGCTCTCTCTCTACCTGACATAGAAGATGTTAGGGTGGCACAGAATTTTAGAATTATCAGATCCAATCCCCTCACTTTTCAGATGTGCAAAGGGGTCAAGACTTTCATGAGGCAATGAAAGAGCCAGGACTAATATCCTGGTGTCCTGACTCCCAGGACTGTGTCTTTGTGGTGACATGATGAGGATCTCTCACACTGAGTCAGCCACCTCAGTAAGAGTAAAAGCAGAAGAAAAAGACTGACAGTTTTAAAGTTATCGCATCAGCCTGTCAGCCCTCCCTCCATTCCTTCCTGACCTGAGGACTGACTGCTGTACACACTGCCCGGAATATTCAGAGCTCTGAATAATAGAGAAGCTTGAGGAAAGAATCCACAGCGAAGATAAGGAAGTACCTGGTGCCCTTTCATGATCTACTCAGAGCTAATTTCCAATGTGATTCTCCTGAAATAGAACTGGAAATCAATGGAGAAGGAGGTTGGTTCAGGCACACGTGAGTCTCTTTTATAGACACAAAGCACAACACAGTCAAAGTCTTTGAGAACATGGTCTAAATAAGCAAGTCCCAAGAATCCTTTCTACGTGCACATCTTTTCTAGTTTCTGCACTGGATAAAAATAATTAAACTGTCTCACAGAGAGGTTTTTTAAAATAGAGTTTTGGCAGTGTGGAATTTAAATTCATTCATTATATAATCTTTGAACTACAACAATTGTTTACTCTGCTTTGATTTCTAAGCCTTCCTTTGATGGCAAATATTAATATTTATCATTTTTCTCATGTTGGACTAATGAGAATCTTAAGTGCTTATGAGAAGGCATTTAAATATTACAGTATGGTAGATATGTTTGTTTTCTAATTTATATTCCTCTGTCTTTAACATCAACCAGCATTAATTTTTTGTGCTGAATCCTGGGTTGTTGTTCATCAACATTTTCAGTAAACTTTACATGGCCAGAATTGAAGGCCTGTACATTATTTGATGGCCAAAGAGAATATGAGTCCACCAAATAACACAGGACTATAGGAAAGACCTATCCTTGATTTTAAAAGTGAAAACTGACACACCTGTTTAACTACTAGCCAGCAATAGTAGACAGAGCAACATTCTAGGTGTAATGACAGCAATCACAGGTAATACATATTGAGTGCTGACCACTCATCAAGTCAGACACTGTGAAGGCATGCTTTACATCAGTAATCTCACCTGATCCTCACAACAACTCTAAGAGCTACAAGGTGTGTCCAACTTGCAGCCCACGGGACACATGTAGCCCAGGATGGCTATGAATGAGGTCCAACACAAAATCGTAAATATACTTAAAACATTATGAGGGGTTTTTTGTGATTATGTGTCGCCATGTATTTAATATGTGGCCCAAGACAACCCTTCTTCTTCCAGTGTGGCCCAGAGATGCCAAAATGTTGGACACCCCTAATTAGTAGTTTTAGTGTCTTTATTTTACAGAAAAAAGATATGCAGAGAAGTTGAATATCTCACTCAGGATTACACAGCTAATGAGAAGCAAAGCCACAAGTCATCCCTCAGAGCCAGATAGGGAGGTCTTCTCTATACTCCCTTCCTTATGAGCCAGTTCTTGACTCCCCAGGATTTGAAAATTCCAATTATCTGTGCAGCATAAATAACCCATATGCATGGAGCAGAAAGAAGCCTTCAGAACCCAGACTTTTATATCTTGATAGTGGAGATAAGACATAATACATTCAATCTACAATATGCCATGCATTGTTCTATGCACAGGGATACAGCAGGAAACAGGACCAACAATATCCTTGACCTTGGGGAATAAACTTTCTACAGAGGTAAAACAGACAACATTAATGCAACAAACAAGGCATTATCTCCAATAAGAGGAGGAAATGGGAGGCAGTACAGTTCAAGGAATGGTAGGAAGGGCTGAGGTCCCAGACTTCAGCAGATTTCACTTACTTAAACTCCCCCACTCAACCAAGACTCAATTAACCAAAGAAGTAATGGAGGACAGCCCAAAAGTCTATGAGTCTATGGCAGAGTGCAAAGTGCAACACTGAATTCAAAGTTAGGCACCTAGGCAGACCACTTACCTTGCATGGGGATCAGGTGCTGGGAAGACGGCATCAGCAAAATAGCCACTGATCCTGACTTTGTAGAGATTACAATCCAAAGAAAAAGACTCATTGATCAAAACTTAGAGGTTAAATAGAAGCTATAAAAAAGTATAAGTCAAGAAAGCAAAAAATACGACCTAACCTACAGAAGACTAAGAAAGAAGGTTTTGGCCCTGGTCAGATAGCTCATTTGGTAGAAAGCTTACACGGGGCTCTCCTTGGGTCTTTCTTTCTTAGAACCCAGCCATGATACAATTAGGAATCCCAAGCAGCCACTTGGAGGGGCCACATGTAGGTGTTCTGGCTAACCACCTCAACTGAGATCCCAGCTAGTTACCAACACCAATGGTCAGACATGTAAGTTAGGAATCCTTAGAGATGGCTGCAGCCCTCAGCCATTGAGTCACCCCAATCTTTGAATCTTCCCAGATGAGGTTCCTGTTAATGTAAGAACCATTCAAACTGCCCTGGCCAGGTAGCTCAGTTGGACAGAGCATTGTCCAGATACACCAAGGTTGTGGGTTTGATCCCTGCCAGGGCACACACAAGAATTAACTGATGAATGCTTAAATAAGTGGAACAACAAATTGATGTTTCTCTCTCTTTCTCTCTCTCATTCCCCACCTCTCTAAAATCAATAAATAAAAATTAGAAAAAAAGAGAGAGAAAAAAGAAAGGTCATCATTCTGCCACTGACTACCTACGACCCAAAGCAAGTCATTTCCCCTCTTTAAAACCAGCTTTCCAACAAGCTTCCTTCAAGCCATTCAAAAAAAAAAAAAATCTTTTGAGCCCTAACCAGTGTGGCTTCGTGGGTTGGAGCATTGACCAGCAAAGCGAAAGGTTGCCGGTTCAATCCCAGATCAGGGCACATGCCTGTGTTTCGTGTTCGGTCCCCAGTTGGGGCACGTACGAGAGGCAATGGATTCAAGTTTCTCTCGCACATCGATGTTTCTCTCCCTCTATTTCTCCCTCACTTCCCCTATTTTTAAAAAGTAAATTAATTAAATCATTTAAAAAATCCTTTGAACCTATGATTCCAACATATAAAAACTGTATGTTATTCCTTCTTCCACCAATCACTAGATCCCAAACTGCTCTTCCTCATCCCTCGGTCCCTTTCATTCTGTTCCTCTGCACCCCTTCAGTGACGACTTTGTTCTTGATTTTTCGCTGCTACATGGCAGAGGCATCAGATCAGGAAGGACATGGGCCTGATGTCCTGTCAGGGGCAGAAGTGGATATAGCAAACACTCTGGGCAGAACACAAGAGAAGGAAATGGGAAGGAACCAGATTCCACAAATGGCACCTAGTGTCCAAAAAGCACATTAACAGGTGAAAGAGAAGCCTATGGAGATGGTAGGCATTAGGGAGGCATTAGCCAAGACCATAACTGATGTCTGGCAAAAGGGAAGGAAAAAGCAGCCTGGCAGCATGTGCTCATCAAGCTCTTTCTCCCCCTAAGGCTGCAGTAAAGGCTGTCCCTTCTGTCTGAAATGCCACCTTATCAGCTCTTCATATGTCTGCCTCTCTCCCATCCTTTATTTAGGTCTCAGCTCAAATATTAGTTCCTCCTCTTCAGCTACCCTATCTCAGTGTTACCTCTTTCACAATCACTGTACCTCATACTCCTTCTTGCCAGTATTTTATAATTATTTGGTAATTTATAATTACATTTGTTCGCTTGCATATTTCCCATCTCCTCCACTGCATTCCTGGGGGCAAGGATTATGCCTGCCTTGCTCACTGACATAAAACCAAACCTAACACCATGCTTGATGTATAAAAGGCGTCAGTTAAGTGCATTAATAAATTAATGGTGAATAAGGAATGATTCATACCCAAGAGGAACTGGCAGGAACAACTGTGGAGCTTAGGAACTAAAACTGGGATACCAGACAGGTCAGAGGCTTTTGCCAGCCTGTCATCCCACACTCCACCTGCCTGCTTGCCTTAAGTGCAAGGTATTACCTACTTCCAGATCCTGGACCCACTTAATTGTCATTAGTGTAGGCTGCTTCTGCATACAAATACAGTCTCACAAGAACCTGACCAACCCCAAGTAAAGAAAGCTGCTTGTACTAAGCCATCACATCCACTGATTAGTATTCATAGTCATTAGAGTAGCTAATACATGCCAAGGGCTTTATACATGTAATCTCATTCAACACTCACAATATCCATAGGTAGTTACCATTATGAGCACCATTCTAAAGATGAGGAAACAGACATAGCCAAAAAATTGTCCATGCTCACACACCTGATAATGGGTACAGCCACAGGTAGAGTGATATATGTATTTGTGAACTCTAAACAACACTACTCATTACATGAAAACAGAATGGCAACATAGTAGAAGCCATAAAGATCTAGACCCTTGCTAATCAAAGTGTGGCCAGTGGACTAGAATCATCTGCATCACCTGGGAGTTTGTTAGAAATGCGGAAGTTTCTGGCCTCACGTGGACCTTCGCCCATAGTGGCAGCCAGTCCCCAGCCCATGGGAGTGGGCCCAGCTGTTCTATCTGCACTAGAAAGCCAAACATAGCTAATTCCTCTAGGCCTAGGAATACTTGGCCTGTTGCCTCTTGGAAGTTCAAGAGGCTAGAGGAAGCCATAGCTTAAGGGAAGCTTTCTGTCCCATTCAGAGAGGCCAAGACAGAGAGGGCCACAGCTGCCGATTTATCTGTGGCCATGGGCTGCTGAAGCTTCCTGGCCTTGCTCTTACCCCCTCAGCCAACAGAAGCCAGAAACTAGGATTTCAAACTGTTGTGCATCTATTGTTTCTGTATCCCAGGATTGCTTCCCCTCTTCTGAAGGTATCAGGGCCTCCCATTAATCAGGGTCTCTCTGCATGCACAGCCATGCATGTTGGGTGCCACAAAGGCACCATTCCCATAGATATTTGTAAAGACAAAACACTTCCCCTTCCCTTTACTAAACCATCTTCTTCTTGTTATACCCCTTCCATACACTTTGCATCTGTTTCTATCTCTCCCCGGCTTTTCCCTGCTCTCCTTTGGATCACTACCTCTTCCTTCTTCAGATTCGTACCCAGGGCAGGTTGAACAGGAATTTTCAGCGCTCCAGGGTTGAAACAACCTTATTCCGGCAGATTCTAGCCCCTTCCTCTGCTTGTTCTTAGGACTCCAAGCACACAGACAAACTCCTGCTTCTAGACATAGCGTAAACATCCCCTGGCACAACAAAGCAGGTACTGTCCTGTATTTAATGTGGAGATAGGACTGCAGCACGTATTCTTTTTTTCAAAACTGAAGACATGGGAAGAAGACGTCAAGTCTTACCGAAAACGAAAATTTTGTTCTTACAACATACCACACACTCCAGTGATTAAATGACTGCAGACCATACTCTCCTCCAGCCTGTGCCCAACTAAAATATGTATGCATTAAACTTTGTGAGAGAGTACTGATACTTCACGCTATCTATGATAGGTTTTAGCTCCAACAGCCGTGAGTCTGAGAAACAGCAGAATATACTGAATTTTAACGGAAATCTGATTGTTAATTAAGAGGTAAATCCAAAAACAAGAAACACTAATAAATACATTAAAAGACTCAGAGTCTTTAAGTTCCAGAATACTGTCAATGTGTGCCTTTTGCAAACCTCTTAACCAATTTCTCAGCATACATAAAAATATCCCTAAAATATGTCATTTTTTAATTGTATTAAACTCTCCAACAAAAACAGTCTCCCATTGTTTCTCTTTTCCTCCCTATTAAGTCAAGAGAGCAGAAAACTAAAACTACTACAGGCACAACTCAGAGATTCTGCAGGTTTGGTTCCAGAGTATGGTAGGTAATAAAGCAACTACTGCAATAGAACAAGTCATAATCTTTTTGCTGGGGGATGGTCTTGCCTTGAGTTTGTAAAAAACACAACACCTGTGAAGCACAATAAAATGAGGTATGCCTATACATTGTGAAATTACCTCCTAGTAAATAGAGAAGCTCAGGAAATGCTGAAAAGTGAAATTATGGTGTGCAGGATAAGAAAAATTCAGGCCAAGAATGCTTCTAGGCCCTGAATATAGGGTTTTAAATACAAATATTCAGATGCAAATAAAGTATACACATTTTCTGTGAGGTTAAAAAAACTTTTAAATGGAAAAGATTCCCACATATTATGAATAATCCAGCATATTGAAGATTTAATCAAATTAGCTTAATTATTCTACCCTCAAATGGGGAGTGTAGGTACCTACAAAAAAAAATTTTAAAGAAAACAAATCTTTATAATAGGTGCCCTCTCTGAAAGTAGTTCATTTCAAGCTGCAATGAATTAGAATGTAAGAATGTTACAAGTAAAATGGGTTGTGTTTTCTACGAACAATAGTTTAAACCTTTTCAATGACATGGGCACACCCAGCTGATGAAAGCGTGCAATTCAGTTTCTTCTGAACATGGTTTTAATGGGTTAATACTTTTTTCCAGTCATGACAATTGAAACAAACTAAATACCAGGAAGAGAAACAGAGCCTGAAACTCAACTTTGAAGAAAATCCTGACTCAGGTAAGAGATACCAGGGGATGGAGTCATTGGGGTCCTTGGTAATTAGCCTCAAAAATACCTCCCATGACACAACCTGTAGTTAATTCAAATTCCATGAGAGATTTGTGATGAGACATTATCTCTTTCACTCCCAAAGCCTTCAAAATGCTACTTTCTAGATATTCCTTTCACCACCCAAGGCTTTCACCTGTTAGATTGTACCTGATTCACTTCATGTTCTGTTGTTAGAACCAGGGATCCCCATTCCTAAATGCACTTCAGAATCACCTGAGAAACCCAAAAAAGAAAATACTAATGCCTGCCTCCCACACTCTGATTTTAATTTAGCTGGATGGGATCAGCCTGAGGTGATTCTAACTTGCAAGAGGGCTGAGAATCACTCACTCATTGGAAAGCAGTCCAAACAGGTTAAAGTTATGTGAAGAAGGAGGCATTATAATTGGGTTAAATAAATTTACATTAGGAGGCAAGATGCCTCAAATTCCCATCTTAACCAGATATAATATGGTACTTTATGGATCCCAGATTTCTTCCCCTCAAATTTAAATACACTTAATTTCATGGGAGAAATATATCTATTTGCCCATAATATTCATGTTTTCACAAAAGACTGAAGAAGTCCCAGACTTTATATGCAAAACAGAAGCAAAAACAGTAGAATTAAAGGTAATCTATTTCACCTAGTATTCAAAATACAATAAACAAGGAAACAGAGCATGGTGTATAAAGTTGTGATTTTTTATTAATAACAGTAAGAGTAAAATTAAAGCTAGCAGTATTGAGTGTCAATTACTATGTTAAGCACTTCCCATGGATTACCTCACTGAAAACTTAAAACATCACTCTACAATAGGAATTATAAGCCCCATTTCACAGATAAGGAAATTGAGGCTCAAAGAGATTGGGATACTTTTTCCCAGTCACACAGCAAAGGAAGTGGCAGAACCAATATTAGAATCCAGTTCTTTGGCCCTCTCGAGTCCATTCTTTTAACCCATCATCTCTCACCTAGAACACTCAAGAGTTTCCTAAGTACTTGCTACTCCAAGTACAGTCCCTGGGCCAGCAGGATCCACCTGTTATTCTGAAACATTGAGCTCAGGCCCATAGCAGATCTACTGAATCAGAATCCACATTTTAAGATAAGCAGGAAGTTCATATGTACCTTAAAGTTAAAGAAGCACATGCCTACCCGGTTTTCCCACATCAGCTATTACCTCTCACAAATTGATCATCCATACTGCCTCTACACTTTTTAGAAAAATCCAATCATTTCATTTCTCTACTTAAGACTGTCAAATGGTTTCCCAAATGCCCTTGAATTAAGTCCAAAATTCCTTTACAACACAGGTCATGAGACTCTGCCTGTCACCCCCGCCTGCCCCTGCGGCCTCATCTCCTCCACCCCGCTGTTCGTTGACTTTTGTACCTCAGGCCCAGAGACCGTTTGGTTCATCAAACCCCAACTCCCCCTCCCTTCCTCCCTTCCTTCCTTCCTTCCTCCAAGCTCCTCCCAACTACAATTGTACTTCCACTCACCACCACAACCCCCTCCGAGTCAGCCACACTCACTGCTCTGTCTCCAACGTATAATGGCACGGTCTCTGGCACAGAGCTAGGAGCAGGTCAAATGGAATGAATGAATACATATTTAGGATACTGAGGGCCTCAGTTCTTCCCTTTGTCTGTCTGCAATTTGCTCTCGCTATGATCCTCATTCCTCTTTTTTCTTCCCTGCGCCCTGCATCACCCCTCTTCTCTAACTCACCTCCTTATCGGTAACTTCCTAGCTACCGAAGTTGCCAGCTTGAGAAAGTACACTGCCGTGTCCACATGACCACTGCCCTGGGGTTTCTCCCCAGCTGGAGGACAACTGCTCCACTTTAACTCTGAGGCTCCTGGAATAGACTCTGCCTTTCCAGAAGTGGACAGAAGGCCCCACTAACAAAAGCAGGCTGTTTTTCAATCCAAGATTTAATACATAGATGGAACCATAGATCAGGAACCTCTAAGCAGGCAGAGCAGAGCCAAAAGCTTCACTATCTCTCGGCCCACAAAAGAGAGTGTCACTGAGATGACAAGATGAGTTATCAAGAGTTGTGGGTAACTTCATATATTAAATGTGGCCAGTCTTACTATTCTAAGAAAACAAATGGCAAATCCTTTTATAATATAGATTTCTGACTCAAGTTTAAATCTTGAGTAAATCTGATATATTTTCAAATATCAAGTTTACATTTAATAAAAGAAGGGGTTCTATTCATCTATTGAATACAAGCTAGTGAGTGCCTGACAACATGCTAAAAGCTTTAAGCACAGTACCTTATTTAATCTTCATCATCACTTTGAGGTAAAAATGCTTATTATTCTATTTATAGAAAAAGCCAAGGGCTAAGTAACCAGCCTAAGAGGTAGGGCTGGGATTTAAATCATAAGCCTGCAGACTACCACTCTCTATTTCTTCTCTGCTACGTTTTGCTATTTGGATCTATTTCTCATCTGAGAAATTATAGACATTGACATTCCCAAAGAAACAGCCCCTTAGAGGATGATCTCAAAGGCTGAGGTTTTTCTCTGCAATGTAGACATTGAAAGGAAAGTAACATGCTACATCTTATACAGGGTGGGGAAAAGTAGGTTTACAGTTGTATGGAAAATAATACAATAATAAATAATAATAGAAGAATAAACTCTGCGTTTCACATACTCACAACTATAAACTTACTTTTGCCCTACCTTATATTTCAAAGCTGCATTAAAAGAGAAAACTGACATTCAAGAAAAAGATGTGGGTACAGAGTTCAGGAATGCTTGTGAATGCAATTCTGCAACTATTTTTCCCATGTCTACTAGTGGTCATGCACTGTGCTGGAAGCTGAATGATAAGAGTGTCAGTTGGGAGAGTGCTGGATGGGGTGGGGGAAGAGGGTGAATAGAGGGAGGGGGTGAATAGAGGGTGACGGGAAGAATATCTCCCATAGTGACTGTCTCAGGAATATTTAGACACTAATTTACAAAGCTGTTACCTTATTATGTAATTAAGTAGAAATCATCTTTCACACACAAGAGGTGAGGATTGCCTGCTTTATTATCTGTGAATATGTAATTGAAAGGGTCAATGTATCTTCTGATAGGAAACAAAACTTAACTTGTGGTCATTTCAGATATCCTATTTTAAAGTGTTAGATTTTAACATATGTGAATGCAAACACAGTGTCATATTTTGTTCTCAAGTGTCTGAAAGAAGAAAAGAGAAGAAGTATTGGGAGCCAAAATAAGACTAATTTCCAAAATAAAAATGGAGCATATTGAAGCTGCATGTACATACAAAGAGATAGGGACACAGAAACATTTCCTAAAACATTCCATCAAACATGCACAGCAATAGAGCAAGGACAAGCATACCAAGTGAAAGAAATCATGAGCCTAAAGGTCAATACAGTACCATGAGGCCTCCAGAATCTGGCCTCCTTGCAGAAATAGGATACTTTTACATAAGTGCATGAGATAAAGACCATGGACCACTTTGTACCTCACTCTCCTCATTTATGAAATGAGTTAGATTCATTGATTTATAAGGTCCTTCCAGCTGCTTTTCATCCAGGAGGCCCCTGCAGCTAAAGAGAGATAAGCATATAAACATGCTCAAACAAATGTGTTGAATTAATGAAATACTACCACCTTACCAATAATAAGAAAAGAGACTTTACAACAATTGGTCCTGGGCTGTGGCCTAGAGAGAACAAATTAGGAGAGAAACCATTATCTAAACAGCTTCACATCTGGTGTTCCTGCTAAGCTGACTGCCAGCAGATTGAAAAGAATCCTGGACTTGGAAATCAGATGTTTTGGTATAGTCTCATCTGTGACTCAAATCAACTATGTGACCTTAGACAAACTGCCAATTTCTTCACTCTGGGCCAATTTCTTCATCTCTGTAATAAAGGTATTACAGGCCTTGACAGAGTAGCTCAGTTGATTAGAACATTGTCCCAGTACACCAAGGTTGTGTGTTTGATCCCTGGTCAGAGCACATACAAGAATCAACCAGTGAATGCATAAAAAAGTGGTAACAACAAATCAATGTTTCTATCTCCCTTCCTCTCTCTCTCTCTCTCTAAAATCAATCAATAATTTATTTAAATTAAAATAAAGGTATTAAAAAGCTATATATAACTAACATTTGTGGAAACTTTACTACATGCCAGGATTTAAATGATCTCCAAGGTTTTTGCTGCTCTAATGTTTAGTGTCGAACTACAGAGGCAACATGGTATAATGGAAAGATTCCAAATTCTGTACTCAGGAAGGTTGGGCTCCCTCTCACTTTGTAAGGTAAATTCTTCTAAGCAGAGACTGTAAAGTAGACTGGGTTACAATCTCAGCACTTCTGTTCAGTGAGCCAAGTTAACTTGGACACGCTGATT
>VMDR010028711.1:0-13042 GCA_007922815.1 Macrotus californicus | reverse complement strand
GAAAATCCGTAACAAAACCTTTTCTGACCTAATGAAATAGAATTTATTTTATGGATATCCAACTAGTATCCACAGGAATAATGAACACTTAGCAAAGTTTTATAAATTATTTAATTCTTTTATATGACAAGTAGTTTAAGGAATCTGTTGACACCACCATTGGTTAAACCCAGGGCCCTACTGGTAATTGCAAGATTTGAAATTCACATTTACTTTGCAAGATTTTGAACAGCCTTTTTCCTTGATGAATATTAACCACTTTAGTCAAGGCAGAAGACCTGTCCTGACCAACCACTAAAGTGGCTAATTGTCCTCGCTAGTCATGAAAAGAAGAAAGAGGGCGTAGTATGTGTTCTGTCATTGAGTAATTGAGTAATTGCTCTTGTCAGCAATCAGTGGACCATATATTTAAGGGTCTATTTATAGGCTCTCTATTCTACTTCACTGATCTATGTGCCTGAATTTATTCCAGTACCACACTGTTTTGATTACTGTAGCTTTATATTTATAGTGAGTTTTGAAATTAGAAAGTGTGAGTCCTGCAAATTTATTCTTTCCAGGATTGTTATGGCTAGGCGAGATTCTCTGAGATGCTGTATGAATTTTATAATGGGCTTTTTTCTAAGTCTACAAAAAAAATGCCATTGAGATTTTGATAGAGATTGCATTGAGTCTGTGGATCACTGTGGGTGGTATTGTCATGGTAACAGTAAGTCTCCCATTGCGTGACATGGGATGTCTTTCCATTTGTTTTTATAGATTTCTTTCAGTGGTTTTCAGTGTACTAGTCTTTTGCTTGGTTAAATGTATCACTGAGAATTTTATTATTTTTGATGTTATTGTAAACAGAATTATCTTAATTTCCTTTTTTGGATTGTTCATTGTTAGTTTATAAAAATAATGATTTTTGTGTGTTGATTTTATATCCTGCAACTGTGCCAATTTCATTTATTGTAATATTAGCAGGGTTTTGTTCTTTAATCTTTAGGGTTTTCTACATATAAACTCATGTAATCTGAAGAGATAATTTAACTTTTTTTCTTTTCAATTTGGATGCTTTTTATTTCTTTTTCGTGTCTAATTACTCTGGCTAAAACTTCCAATACTGTGTTGAATAGAAGTGGGGAAAGAGGCATCCTTGACTTGGTCCTGATCTTAGAGGGAAAGGTTTTTCATCCTTTGACCACGAATATGATATTTGCTTTGGGATTTCCTTATATGGTCTTTATCATGTTGAAGAAGTTGCCTTCTTGTCCTAGTTTATTGAATGTTTTCCTGCTCATTTTCAAATGTGGAAAATCTATTTTTCTTTCCTGTGTCTAATCCCCACCAACCCTGGCCCAAGGCCACAGCTTTTTACACAATGTAACAAATGCTTGGTGATGAGAGTCCCCATGATTTCAGCTGTAGAACTTACAGGCACCATAGTGAAGTGTCTAAAGGGATTTGAAACAACATCCCGTCATACCAAAGTGTAGTCAGTGCTCTTTACAGCTAGAAATGTGGAGCTTGGGGGGCCTCTGAGGACGGCACCACTGTGAGTATGAGATGTGCTTCAGGAGGTACCAGGGTGGGCAAAAGTAGGCATACAGTTGTTTTTGTGGAAAAGACACGCAGGTTATGGCTATTACAAAAAAAGAATAAGCTGTGTGTTTCATGTACTTACAACTGTAAACCTCCTTTTGCCCCACTCTGCAAGGTCAAAGCAGTACATACCCTTTCCTAGGAGCCATCCTTGACATGAAAAAGCAGGTGGGCGATGTGGTGTTTATCGGCTCTGTCAGGACAGAGTTGAAGAGAGAGGAGTCACTGCTCATTGGACTGTGGGAAAGCCTCAAAAAAAAGTGAGAATGACACTGAGTTGAGGGGAGACAGGTGGGATGCACATTCCAGGTACTGTGATCAGGGAGCAAGAAATTTCAAAAATGCATGGCAGAGAGGGTTCCATGCAAGGTGGTGAGGTAGGAAGACCCTGAGCTCACCTCCCAGGTACACACTGAATCTACAGTGAAATAACGAAAACATGTCCTCTGGAAAGAAATCCCAAAAGTGGCTGAGCAACTCTTGCGCATCAGGCAAGTGAGAAGGAAACCACACTGGAGCGGATAGGAGAGGCTGAGACAAAATCTCTTCCACCCCTGGCATGGTGACCCACAGTTGGGAGGGACCTAAAACGCAGAGCTTCTCCCTGAGGACTGAAGAGTTTGAACCCCATATTGGGCACTGCAGTTTTTAAGGTTTGCACCTGAGAGATGAGCCCCCAATTCATGAGGCACAGGTAGTGAACTGAGAAATGGCTCTTAAAGGGCTTCTGCACAGACTCACCACCCTAGGGCCTCGCACAGGGGCTGACAAGGGAAAAGCCAAAGTGAAAGAGGCTCAATTGCTAATCTAAAGCAGTTGCTTGAGGGTGGGGCTGCTCCAGGGATGGAGGCCGCCAGGTGCCATCTTCATGCTCTCCCTCTGCCACCCTCTAGAGTGCGAGTGTCTGCGGAGAGGAGCTTTTACATGACTGGTACCCTGGTTTTGGTGGCTGCTGCCAGAGGACAGCTCTGCATTGCCTGTCCTGGGGGCCAGGAGGGCTTACACTCGAAGAGAACCTTCTTAAACAGCTGCTACCCTCAGGGCACAGCAAAAGGCAGCAGACCTAGCAGCTCTTTCTGTGAAAAGCAGCTTATTAGCTTATCTTCATAGCTACAGCCTGCAAGGCAGGCTTCTAATTAAACACACATCTGAGGCCTGACTATAATCCTTCCAGAGACCTCAGAGGGTGGGTGCTATCTTCCTGCTCTCCCTCCAGAGCACCACTCTCTTGCAGGAGAGCTCTTACAGGCGTCTGGTGTTCCGGATTTTGCAGCTGCTGCCCAGGGGGACCTGCACTCTTGGGTCCTACAGGTCTGTGACAGTGGGATAGCTTGTGGAAGGCTACTGCCTCCACGGCACTGTACAGACCTCAGACTGAAGTGCGCCCCCTTTGCCTCAGTCTTTCTTTGAGAGAGGCCTGTTTGTGTGTGCTGTACCTTCGGCCTGAGGGGCAGGCTTCAGGTTTGACACACACATCTAGGGCGCCTACCTAGGTACTCTCAGGGAATGTAGCCTGGGATACACCATCTTTGCACTCCCCTTCCCTGCTACAGCTCGCCAGTATCTTCCAGAAAGGAGCTTATATACTCATATGGAATCTCCATTTTTTCAACTCCAGGGGACACCTCCAGATCACCTGGCTCTGATGGCCAGCAGGGCTATGCTTACAGTCCCAGAGGACTGTGTATATTTTTGCATTCTTTAAAAGCTGCTGCCTGAGAGTCTGGCTTCTCTTCAGGCTGAATCTAGTGGTTGATGGAGATCTTCCCTTTTTGGGCACTGACACATCTTGGCACACTGTCAACTACTGGGAGTTATTAAAACTAAAATAGGCTGCTTGGATAATCACAGGTTGTTTTGAGAAACAACTGAGAACTAGGGTAAGGTTAAATGTTAAGGCTCATCTCCTACGTGAGGCCACTCCCTTCAAGAATGGGAGAGGCGCCTGCTGCATCTAATGCTTAGAAACCAACACAGAGAGTCAAGCAGAATGAACAGAGGAACATGTTCCAAATGGAAAAAAAAAAACCTTAATGAAACAAAGATAAGTAATTTACCTGATAAAGAGTTCAGAGTAGTGGTCAGAAAAATGCTCACCAATATTGGGAGAATGGATGAACACAGTGGGAACTTCAACAAAGAGACAGAAAATATGAGAGTACCAGAGAGCAGTCGTAGAGCCGAAGAACACAGTAACTGAACTGAAGAACACATTGGAGGGGTTGGTTCCACAGCAGGCTAGACGACTCAGAAGTATTAGTAAGCTCAGAGAGGGCACAGGGATTCACCTAGTCAGAGCAGCAAAAATAAGAAAGAATGGCCTGATGAAAATTACAGGCCAATGTCCCTGTAATGTCACTGATTTTAAAAAGTGAAGATAGCTTAAGGGACTATGAAACAACATCATGTAGGCTAACATTTGCATTATAGTGGTCCCAGAAAACTTATTTGAAGAAATAATGGCTAAAACTTCCTTAACTTGAAGAAGGAAACATACCCAGATCCAGGAATCCCAGATAATTCCAAAGAAGATGAACTCGAAGAGACCCACACTGACACACATTGTACTTAAAATGTCAAAAGTTAATGACGAGGAGAGACTCTTAAAAGCAGCAAGAGAAAAACAACTGATGTACACGGGAATCCCCATCGGGACAATCAGATTTTTCAGCAGAAAATTTGCAAGCCAAAAGGGAAGAGCACAATATATTCAAAGTACAGGAAGAAAAAAATAAGAGTACTCTACCTGACAAAGTTACATATAACACAGAATTGAAGTGCAGGTAGTCCTCCAGACAAGAGAAGCTAAAGGAGTTCACCACCACTAAAAAGCCTTAAAAGTAACGGTGAGGCTTCCTTACCTGAATAGAGTATTAGCCAGTAACAAGAAAACCTGTGAAAGTATAATCTCATAAGTAAAGGTAAATACACAGTAAAGATAATAAGTTCATTGGAGGTTAAAAGACAAAAGTAGTAAAAATAGCCCTGACAGTTTGGCTCAATTGATTGGGCATCATCCTGCAAAGCAAAGGTTCGATTCCCTGGCAGGGCACATGCCTAGGATCTGGGTTCAGTCCCCAGTCAGTGTGCAAATGAGAGGCAACTGATGGATGTTTCTCTCTCACATTAATGTTTCTCTCTTTCTCCCTCCCTTCTTCTCTCTCTAAAAATAAATAAGCAAAATCTTTATTAAAAAGTAGTAAAAATAGCTATAACAACAATAATTACCTAAGGAGTACACAACATAAAAAGATGTAAAATATGTGAAACACATACAATGTGGGTGGGGAGAGTAAAAATGTAGAGCTTTAGAATACATTCAAACTTAAGTTATCATTTTAAAATAGACTGTTATAAATATAAATTGCTGTATGTAAGTTTCATGGTAACCAGAAAGCAAAACCTATAATAGATACAAAGATAATGAGGAAGGAATCTAAGAATACCACTACAGAAAGTCATCAAACCACAAAGGAAGAGAGCAAGAGAAAAAAGGAACAGAGAGGAGCTACAAAACAGCCAGAAAACAATGAACAAAATGGTATTAAATAGTACATACTTATCAATAATTAATTCAAATGTAAATGGACTAAATACTCCAATCAAAAGACACAGAGTGGCTGAATGGATTTAAAAAAGCCCCCTCTGTATGCTGCCTGCAAGAGACTTGCTTCAGATGTAAGGACATGCAGAGATTCAAAGTGAAGGGATGGAAAGATGCTCCAGGCAGATGGACACCAAAAGAAAGCTGGGGTAGCTGTACTTTTATCAGACTAAACCGACTTTAAAACAAGGACTGTAATGAGAGACTTTGTTTCTTTGTTCCTTAAGATGGGCATTATACAAGGGGGGACCCTCACCCCAAAAAAACTGGAATTATGTTCTGGAGGGCAGGCCCTTTGTAGTACAGGCTTCCCCCAGTAGGTGACCATCTGTATCAGTGTACCAGCTGGTGGTGTTGTGAGAGGCTGCATTTGGCTTCAGTGAATTTTTTTTTTTTTTTTTTAAGATTCTTTTAGTATGTTTGCCCATTTCATGATGGGTGATTTATGAGTGTACCTGCCCACACTGTGCTGAGTGTTCAGCAGTTTTTGACCAAAAATGGCGTGACTCCCATGCCCCACCTTCCCTCTTCACTTGTTCTTGCCCTGAGCAACTTATTTTTTGTTTCCCTGGATTAAAAAAGTCCTCAAAGGGAAACACTTTGCTGATGTGGAAGAAGTGAAACCAAAAAACAGCAGAAGCACTAAAAGGCATCAAAATCAGTGAGTTCAAAAACTGTTTTGAGCAGGGGAAAAAACACCTCGATGGTGTATTGCATCAAATGCATAGTACACTGAAGGTGACTGAAGTTTAAACATGTAAGAATAAATGCATAGTTTTTTATAAATAAATTCCAGGGGTTTTTGCCCCCCCCCCCCTTGTATAATGATAAAGGAGTCAGTCCAACAAGAGGATACTGTAAATGTATGCCCAGCATAGGGACATCTAAATATATAAAGCAAATATTAACAGTCCTGAAGGGGGAAAGAGAGAAATGCCATAGTAGGGGATCTTAATACCCTACTTAGAGCAATGGACAGATCATCCAGACAGAAAATCCATAAATAAACATCTACCTTAAATGACTCATTAGACCAAATGAACTTTATAGACATATATACAACAGACATTCCATTCAAAAGCAATAATAAACATTCTTCTCAAGAGCACGTGGAATATTCTTTAGGATAGATCGTATGTTAGGTCACAGAACAAGCCACAATGAATTTAAGACTGAAACCATAACATCTTTTCCAGCCACAACAGTATGAAACTAGAAAGCAATTACAGGCAGGAAACTGGAAAATTTACAGGAATGTGGAGAGTAAACAACATGCTATTGAACAACAATGGGTCAAAGAAGAAATCAAAGGAGAAATAAAAGGTACCTTGAGACAAATGAAAATGGAAATACAAAATGCCAAACCTTGTGGCATGCAGCAAAAGCAGTTCTAAAGGGATATTCAGAGAGAGAAATGCCTACTTGAAACACCAAGAAAAATCTTAACCTAACTTTACACCTTAAGGACCTAGAAAAAGACAAATGAAGCCCAAAGTTAGTAGAAGGAATGAAGATCAGAACAGAAAAAAAAAATGAAATAGAAACTAAAATGACTAACATGACAACAAAAAGATCATTGACTGTAAGGACCAGTTCTTTAAAAAGATAAAGTTGACAAATGTTTAGACTCACCAAGAAAAAAAAGAAAAGAGGACTAAAGGAAATCAGAAATGAAAGACATTACAACTGATACCACAGAAATACAAGGAATTGTAAAAGCCTATTATGAACAATTTTGTGCCAACAAACTGGATAACATAGAAGAAATGGATAAATCCCTAGAAACATACAACCTACCATGACTGAATCATGAAGAAATAGAATATTGGAACAGAACAATTACTAGTAAGGAGACTGAATCAGAAATCGAAAACCTCCCAACAAACAAAAGTCAGGGAGCAGATGGCTTCACAATGAATCTACCAAACATTCAAGGAGAATTAATACCAATTTCTCTCAAACTCTTCCACAAAATAGAAGGGAAGGAAACAGCTCCAAACTAATTTTATGAGAACATCATTACCTTGATACCCAAAGCAGGCGAGAACACTGCAAGAAAAAGAAAATTACAGGCCAATGTCTTCGATGAACAGGGGTGCACAAGTCCTAAACAAAATATGAGCAAACCAAATTCAATAATACCTTAAAAGGGTCATAACTATATGATCAGGTGGGATTTATTCCAGGGATGCAAGGATGGTTTGGTATCCACAAATCCCATCAGTGTGATATATCACATTAACAAAATGATAAAAATCATATGATACCAATAGATACAGAAAAGCCATTTGACAAAATTCAATATCCATTTATGATTAAAAAAAACAAACCCTCTATAGGCCACGTATGACAAGCCCACCCCAAACGTACTCAACAGTGAGGAGCTGAAAGTTTTCCCTCTAAGATGAAGAAGACAAAGATGGCCACTCTTGCCACTTTCATTAAATGTAGTATTGGAAGTCCTAGCCAATTAGGTAAGAAAAAGAGATAAAAGGCACCCAACAGAAGTAAATCTGTTACTGTTTGCAGATGACATGATATTATATATATATATAGCACATCTTAGAAACTTCACCAAAAAATCTATTAGAACTAATAAATGAATTCAGTAAAGTAGCAGAATACAAAAATCAGTGTACAAGTACCAGTACATTTCTATGTACTAAGAAACTACCAGAAAGAAAACAGAAAATAATCCTAGTTACAAGCTCATGAAAAAGAATAAAATACCTAGGACTGAATTTGACCAGCCCAGTGGAAGACCTGTGCACTGAAAACTAAGACACTGATGAAGGAGATTGAAGGGACGGGCGGGGTGGGGTGGGCACAGGTGGCAGAGGGTACAAGGGGGATAAATGAAAATACTAAAGAATAAATATTTTTCCTCCCCCCCAAAATTGCAGACACAAATAAATGGAAAGATATTCTGTGCTCATGGATTGTTAGAATTAATATTGTAATGTCCATACTACCCAAAGAAATCCACAGATTCAGTGCCATCCCTGTCAAAAAATCTAGTAGCATAAAACGCTCCTAAAATTTGTATGGAACTGCAAGACTCCAAATAGCTAAACCAACCTTGACAAAGAAAAACAAAGGTGGAGGTATCTTGCTGCCTGATTTGAAACTGTACCACGAAGCTATAGTAATCAAAACAGTCTGATATTGGCACAAAAACAGACACATAGTCAATGAAACAGAATAAAGAGCCCAGAAATAAACACATGCATATATGGACAATTTATGACAAAGGAGCCAATCATATAATGGGGAAAGGACAGTCTCTTCAATAAATGATGATGGGAAAACTGGACAGCCACATGCAAAAGAATGTAACTGGACCATTATCTTATACCGTACAGCCAAATTAACTCAAAATGAATTGGGGATTCAAATGTAAGACCTGAACCCGTAAAACTCCCAGAAGAAAACATGGGTGGTAAACAAGTGAGACTACATCAACCTAAAAGGCTTCTGCACAGCAAACAAGATCATCAATGTAATGAAAAGGCAACCTACTGAATGGGAAAAATATTTGCAAATCACGTATCTGATAAGGGGTTAATATCCAAGATACATAGAGAACTCACATAACTCAATAGCAAAAAAGAAAAAACAAAAACAACCCACGAACAAATAATCTGATTGAAAAATGGGCAGAGGATCTGAATAGACATTTTCCCAAAGAAGATATCAAGTGACCAACAGGTACCTGAAAAGGTGCTCAGCATCACTAATCATCAGGGAAATGCAAATCAAAACCACCATGAGATACAACCTCACGCCTGTTAGAATGGCCGTTATCAAAAAGATACGAAATAAGTGTTGGTGAGGACATGGAGAAAGGGAACCCTGTGCACTGCTGGTGGGAATGTCAATTGGTGCAGCTGCCATGGAAAACAGCATGGGGGTTCCTCAAAAAATTAAAGGTAGAGCTGCCATGTGATCCAGCAGTTCCACTTCTGGATTATTAGAAGAAAGTGAAAACATTAATTTGAAAAGATACCTGCACCCCCATGTTCATTGCAGCATGGTTTACAGTGGCCAAGACATGGAGAAGCCTAAGTGTCACCAGTGGACAGATGGGTTAAGAAAATGTGACACACACACACACACAGGAATATTATTCAGCCACAAAAACGAAGCCTTGCCATTTGTGACAACAGGGGTGGACCTTGAGGGTGTTATGCTACAGGAGATAAGTGAGAGGAAGCCAAATACTGTACCATGATCTCACTTAATATGTGGGATCTACAAACCCCCCCCCCCAAAACAAACGCCCCAGTTCGTAGATGCAGAGAACAGAATTGGTGGTTGCCAGAGGCAGGGGAAGTGAGTGAAGGGGGCTGAAAGGCACACACTTGCAGTTACAAAATAAGTAAGGTGTGGGGGTAAAGTGGACAGACAGCATGGTGATGTAGTCTATGATACAATATTGCATGTTTGAGAGTTACAAACATCTTAAAAGTTCTAAACACAAGAAAAGATTTTGTAGCTATTTATGGTGATGGATATTAACTAGACTTATTGAGGTAATTATTTTTCAGCGTACACAATTTTTAAATCATTATGTTGTACTCCTGAAACTAATGTTATATGTCAATTATACCTCAACTAGAAAAAAAAAGAATGCACGGGTCCCCTGGCCACTCTTGCGCCCTGCTAGACCTCTACCCCTAACAAAGGAGGGGCTCTGTCTTCTCTGTTATGGAAGCCACGGCTGACCAAACGCTCGGAGCACAGAGACAGTGTTGCTTTTCCTTATGTAGCTAGGTTTGCACATGCTACCCACCTTTTCAGACTAAACGGTGTCTGGTTTACAGATACATGTACATGGTCTGTAAAGATAAGCAAAGAAGTGATTAACACAGAAGTTGACACTGGCTACTTCTAGGGGGAGAGAGGGATTGGTCATTTGGGAGAGGCACTCAGGAAGCTCCTGCACTCGGCCCACGGGCTCCCCCTGCACATCTCTAAGGGACACAGTTCACATAAACCCTGGCTCCTCAAGTCCTGGAGAGCATCCATCCCTTTAACCGAGTGGTGGGTACAAAGGCATTCATGTTTTTTCTTAAAGGAATACTGTTTTATTAATGGTCTACAGGATGATGTGTACATTTTATATTGACTTCTGAACAGATGACTGACTGCATCAGGAGTCAGCGGACTTTCTGTGAGTGGCCAGATGAGGAAAGCTTTTAGGCCTCACAGCATGTAAGGGTCCATGTCCCAGCGACTCTACTCTGCGTTTGCAGCGCAGCAGCAGCCTCAGGCAGCACGCACCAAACTTTGTTTACAAAACCAAGTGGCAGGACATGGCTTGGAGCCACCGTTTACCAAGGCGTGGTCACACAGACCCTTAGGCACACATGCAGGTGTGGTCTGTCCGGGGTGGCCAGCAGAGTCTGGAGCAAAGGGTGGGGTGGAGGCACCCGTAGGAAGGTCGGTAAGGCAGCCAGCCTTCTGTGGTGCAGTCCACGTTCATTTTCTAGTAAGTCATGGCTGTGGAGACGTTTGCTCTAAATTTGATTTTTTTATGAGCTTCAAGAGAAAATTGCTGCTTGAACTTTGATTTCACTAGGGAAACACTTTTATCAGAATTATTCAGACTAATTCTTTCATTAATAACAGCAAACCCAGTGCTAACACCATCTGAAAAAAATAGCACCACCTGTCCTTTACTGATCACCAACAGGTGTTGGCCACGGTGCGGGCACTTTTGAGACACATTGTCTGTCTGCCGTGCAGCAGTTCTTCAGAGCAGGTGTTACTGATACCACCATCGTCCTCATTTTGTAACCGAAAAAGGCCGACTTTCCCGTGGTCGACATAGCTAGTAAAGCTGAGGTTTCAGTCTGAGTGCCCAGCTTCCAAGTTCAGCCTCGTTTTCCACAGAACTCCGCCTCTGTTAAAGGCTCCCTGTTGTAACACTGCCAAAATCCGTTTGGTTTTAGATTGTCTTCGCAGTTTTACCGATTTAGAGGAACTTGATGAGACGGAGTTATACATGTGCCACAAATGCAAAAAGAAACAAAAGTCCACTAAAAAGTTTTGGATTCAGAAATTACCCAAGGTAAGTGTGGAGTTTCAAATCATAATGCAATTTCAGGGGAAAAGTGTTCACGGCTGATGAAAAGCAAATTATTTTTTAACTGTATGTAATCTGTATTGGTCTCTAATGTTTTCAGGAAGAGCTTAGTAAACCTTTCGATAATGCATACCTAAGTGTGTCCCAAGCACGCACACAATGTCCAGTGTGTGGAGGGGAGAGAGGTGCCCACCATGCCACCACCGAGCAATTCTCCCACCCTAGCTGGGTGCCCTCCACCTCAACTCACTTCTGACACTGTCCAGACGTAACATCAGGTTCCACAGGTTAAGACTCAGTCCCACAAGACCCCCTCCCCTTCAGATGCCAGTTGTAAGCCCAGATTATTACTTTATGTTTCCGAGGTACACATCGGAGGTTATCTTGGCTCTCTCTTTGGACGTCAGATGCCTGTCATTGTGATTGGCTATAAAACAGAGATTTCCAAGCCCCCTCCTTGGGTTCCCTTAATTTGCTAATGCAACTCACAAAACTGAGGAAACCCATTTACTCACTAGATTACTGATTTATTACCAAGGATATTAAAGGATACCATTCAACAACCAGGTGAAGGTCCCAAACCAAGGATCTTCTGTTCTTGTGGAGCTTGGCGCCCAGCATGGTGGCACATGGAGGCTCTCCAAATGCTGTCCTTTCGGGGTTTCATGAAGGCTTCATTCCATAGGCATCACTGATTAATCCCTGGCCATTGGCAGTTGGTCCAACTTCCACTCCCTCTCCCCTACCCAGAGATCGAGGAGGTGGGACCCTCATCTTAAGGTGGTGTCCACCTCTCACCTCATTAACATAACAAAAGACACCTTTATCATTCTCATCACTTAGGAAATTCTAAGAGTTTTAGGAGCCATTTGCCAAAAGAACTAACACCAAATATAGATTCCGTTATTTCAAATCATAATTTCACAATATATGGAAAGAAGAAAGCAATATCAAGGACCAGAAGAAAAACTGATAAGCCACCTAAAATATTTGAGAGACAGTTAACCAAGTAGTTAATTTTGATTGAAAGGTAAATTAGGTGTTCGTTTACAATCTGTCCTCATTTCTGATCCAGGTGCTATGCTTACATTTGAAAAGATTTCATTGGACAGCATATTTAAGAAACAAAGTTGACACCTACGTAGAGTTTCCACTGAGAGGCCTCGACATGAAATGCTACTTACTAGAGGTGAGGTGGTGCCTTCGTTAGCGGGGTGCAAAGGTGGCTCCTCGGTACAAGTACGTCTTCACAGACACAGGGTAGCAGAGGTCATTGAGGCGGGAGGTTCTGAGGCCATTGACCGCTGCTCCTAACCCAGCCCTGGGCGGCTTCTCCCCTGTTCTGTAGCCGGAGAACAGCGGCCCTGAGAACTGCCTGTACGACCTCGCCGCTGTGGTGGTGCACCATGGTTCCGGGTGAGTATGCCCGTGGGCCGGCTGGGGGCGGGGAGTGGGAGGAGTGGGGGGTAGGGGGCGGGGACTGGCGCAGTGAAGATTTTCAGTGTTGCACTGCTTTTTTTCCATTTTTATTGTTTAAGCACAGTTGTCTCCATTTCCCCCCACAACTCCCCCACATCCCAGCCATCCCCACTTCCCACCCTTGACCCTACCCTCCTTTGGCTTTGTCCATGTGTCCCTCATACATGTTCCTTGACAACCCTCCCCTCTTCCCCCCATTATCCTCCTGCCACCTCCCCTCTGGTTACTGTCAGTTTGTTCTTGCTTTCAATGTCTCTGGTTGTATTTTGTTTGCTGTTTTCTTTTGT
>VMDR010028710.1:0-13042 GCA_007922815.1 Macrotus californicus | reverse complement strand
CTAAAACAGACATAATTAAAATTTCATGGTAGTTTCCTCCTTATATTTAATTATTATTTTAATTCCAGCAGACACAGGCTTGGGTTAGGAAATAAAATAATTAGAAAATAACTACTGGATATTCATGGGAGAAACAAAGAAATTTTTAAAATAATGCTGTTGCCAACATCATGCCAATAACATCAAGGCATTATCTGGTGATTTTATGGAAAAATAAACAAAATAGATAAATATGTATTCATAGAGGCAAAAGCATCAAAGTTAGGAAAGACTTAGGGCATCACCTCTTAGAGCTCTACCTTTTAATTACACAAAAGGAAAAAAAAGAATTCAGGTGGGGGATCACTGATTTGTACACGGTCCAAATCAGAGCTGCTGTATGATCCCGTATTAGAGCTCAGACCACATGGCTTTCCTGAGGGTGACATCTTTCAGGGCCTCAGGGAATGAGCCCATTTTTATAAACATGTCTTGGGATGAATGGTCTGAACATTACTCTGTGGGAAATACTAGTACAAGTTATTTTGGGGAGTTCTCATTCAGAACCTATAGTCTCATCAGCATGACTCAGCTCACCTTACCAGGGTAACTAAGCAACAATTCATACATTCCAGGGGCTCTACTAGGAGGCTAGGTATTTCCCATGCACCAAGGAAAGATGTTCTATTCTTACGGAGGAGGAGACTGTGTTATCAGCATTTGAAGGGCATGACTATCCTCATCACTTACCCCCTCAGGGTTTAACTGTAGTTGCACAGGTAATTACAGAGAAAACTGAGTTAATAAGATGATAGACAGTGGTAGTAAATCTCGAATACCTTATATCTTAAATTCTACAAAAAAAAAAGGGAAAAGTGACAAATATTCAAGAAGGTGTCCCATTATCAAATAGTAGACATGACATATGGGGAACTCCTTCTGTCCCCAATTCAGGCTAATGTTTAAAGAACACCATGTGATGGGAAATACACTAGGAACATTCTGGGGGCACCTCATTTAGTCCTTTGAAAACCCTCTGGGGCATTCTGGTTACCATTTTACATAAGGCATCTAAGGCTTGGAGAAATTAACTGACACTCAAGGCATAGAGCTTGTAATTTTTGAAGCTGGGATGGTAATCCAGGCCTTCTTGTTCCAAACCACTGTTCTTAAGTTTCTCCAACCATGCTTTGGCCAAACTCAGCTAACTTCCCTTGGTAATTAGAAGATGGAACATTCTCAGAGTGACACAAAAAATAAGAGCTATTTAAAAAAAAAGATAGGGGTGGTCCTTTCCAAAGGACCTACAGAATGGCGGAAGTGGAGCAGAAGAAGTGGACCTTCCGCAAGTACACCTACCATGGTGTGGGTCTCAACCAGCTGCTTGACCAGTCCAGTAAGTAGCTGATGCAGCTCTGCAGTGCCAGGCAGCGGAGGTGGCTGATCCTGGGCCTGCAGAGGAAGCAGCACTCACTGCTAAAGCACCTGCCAAGGCCAAGAAGGAGGCAGCACCCATGGAAAAGCCGGAAGTGGTGAAGATGCATGTGTGAGACATGATCATCCTGCCAGAGATGGTGGGCGTGTACAATGGCAAGATCTTCAGCCAGGTGGAAATCAAGCCGGAGATGATTGGTCACTACCTGGGCGAGTTCTCCAGCACCTACAAGCTGGTAAAGCATGGCCAGCCCGCACTGGGGCCCCCCACTCCTCCCCCTTCATCCCTCTCAAGTAGCCCGTAAAAGCACAGACTTATTTAAAAAAAAAAAAAGATTAAGTAATACTGCTTCAAGTGTTATGAAATCACAAGTGCTAAAAAGATTCTGGATAAGCTAATCAAAATAATAACAATTTTTGAGTCCTTACTATTAACTGGGAACAGACTAAGACTTTTATCCAAATTACCAGGCCACAAAATTCATATACTGACCCTAAGGAGTTACTACTATTATCATCCTCAATTTACAGATTTTAAAAAAGTGAGACTCCTAGCTTCTAATGAACACATCTCAGGTTATACAACTTGGAATTTCAAATAAACAATGTGACTAAATTAATCTATCCTTGATCATGATAAATGTTTACATTTCATTAAGGGATGCCACTGGAGAAATCATCATTGAAAAGTGTAAAGGAGATACTTTCAGAATGTAGAACATCCAAAAAATTGGCTTTATTAAAAGTAATTGTGCTCTCCTAATTTTTGTAACTGCATTGGTGAAAGCTTTCTCAGAATCTGGAGTTGGCTCACAAACCTGCATTCAGGAGCACTGACCCAAGACATCAGATAAACAGAAGTTCCCAATTCTCATCCTACACGTACTTTCCAAAAGTTCTAAATCAAGAGCATAATTATGCCAAGTATTTTCAGAACACCACTCAAATTTCTTCAAATACATATACAAAATACATAAATTCAATCCCCTGTGACTCCCTAATTTTTTAGAATTACTTTTTCCTTCACTATACTTTTATCATTATGTCAGTTGGGCCAAAAAACTACAACCTTCAAAATGTTGAACTTGGAAATGACCCTCATGTAAGGAAGTGTTTCTAATAAGGAGTTAAAGGATAAGCTCTAAAGATCTGAAAATTCCTAGAAGCTAATAGCAAAATTTTACCAGAATGGACATCTGTTTGTGGCTTTGGAATCCAAAGAGCTTTAAGATCACTACTCTAGTTTCTGTGAAGAACTCACTGGGTGACCCTGGGAGTGTCACTTGACTGTCACATCAAATAAAAATCACATAATACCAGAAGAATGCACCTTTAAAGTAATAACTACTAGGCAAAATAAAGTGCTGTGTAAAACCAAGCAGTTATTGTTTCTTTTTGTCTCATTTCCCTAAAGGGAGAGTTTATAAATTTGTACGTACGATTTCACGATGGATGAAAGTGTTTTGGACAAGCTCCATTGTAAATCTGTTGTTTAGAGTCTCTACACTGATACTTTAATGATTTATCTTGACTGATCTTTTAGTATCCTGTACTCATTGTTTCCTGTAATATTTTTTCTTTCATGTGTTGAAACATCCAACATAAGTAGGTGAAGGATAATAAAAGTAGTTAATATTGCATTTCTGCCTGTTGATGTGTGGTTGGGAAGTCAAACGAAGCCAGCCAGCTGAAGTTGTCTGGGTGCCACACAGTCATTTCCAGGCAGAGGAAGAATCTCAGTAAGTATTGCTTTTAAATTGGAGAATCTCTTCTGAGTTGAAAGGGAGAGTTATGTACTTGCTCTGGGGATGTCTTTCAATTTCAAAGTATTTCCACCCAGGAAAAAAAATCCAATTAGTGTGATTTCTTCTCCTCAATAAAAAGCTCTCCTGAAAGGATAATACACACCAAGGACACGGCCGTTATAGCTCTCTGTCATCGTTGATTTGTCCACAAGGATGACACATATGCACATACTTTACAGACATCACAGTGACACTTAGCTTCCAGATGAGACTCGGGAGCAATACTTAAGGAGCATTTAATGATATGAAGTCTGTTGGTTATGAAGGGAAGCAGAGTTTACCACCCCAACATATGTCTTTGGGGATATTGACAATTTTAAGCTGGTTATTTTTAAGAAAAGACTCAGGAAAAATCTTTGACCTTCCCCTCTAACTGCCTAGAAGAATTCAGAGAGAGGACCTGCTCTAGGAAGGGAGCTACCTTAGATAAGTATAGGTTAATATGGACTAGTGTGATGGACAGGGAGGAGCCTGGCAAGGCCCCTTGATCAAAGTCCTCTCTGTGTCCCACTGTTAAACATGGCCCAGCAAACATTTATTTATCAAACGTTTACTTTTCTATTTGTATATGAATTGCCTTCTTGCCTTTCGATGTCCCAAATTGTCACCCCCTGTCTGCTTTTCCTTAGCTCAAAATGGCATATAAGTTTTAACTGCCCAATCTACCCTCCGTATTTTTACAGAAATCCCATATGTACATATGTAATAAATTAGGTCATTTTTACATCCCCCACAATTATCACCCTGGTCTGTGATGAGATTTCTACAGAAGCCTTTCTGGCATCATTTAGGATAACTTTTTATTAAGTTATGCTCCCAAGTGAGGCTTTGACTATTGGCCTGAACAACATGAATCTTCTAAAAGCTAGGTAATAAGATTGCAGTCAAGATGGATGATCGTCTAGAAGGAGAGAACCTTTAGATTAAGTCCCAATATAAAAATAGATTCTTCCCTACTTGGCTGCAGCTGAAATCACATAGCTTTTTCTCCTTACCATTGACCAAGATACTGTGACTCTTTAGACAGGCTTTGAAGGTAGGGAAGGTAAATTTCCCCACCTAACAACTGGATAAAAAAAGTAGTTCACATGCAGGAAAACACCTGTTCTGATGAAAGAGAATCCTAGAAGATCAAAGTTAGACTAGAGGAATTGACATTGTGTGTTCTGTAATCCACCCTCTATGCTTTAATCCTTGCTTCATACCCAAGCTGTATAATCATTTGGACAATTCTAGAATACCTACAGTGATAGGAAGATCACTATTCCAATACAGTTGGGCAAATTTAATAATTATTTATATATTCACATATGCAAACACACATTAAAAGGCTCGCTTTTGAGAGACATTTGAGTAGATAGTGACCTAAATACACATGGACATAACTTCCAAGAGCCCATATGCTAGCAGGAGATACCACTGAACCAGCAATTACAGAAGAGTATTCTTTGTTATGTCGAACTGAACCTTTGCCTAAAACTCAGTCACTATTTCTGGGTTAACCTCTTAAGGGTACACATAATATATCTGAAATATTTAACAATCTCCCACAGGCCAAACTCTTCAGCTGCCACAGTTTTCTCAAGCTTCCCTTTTGCTTTCAATTAACTTATTCCCTGATTCATTAAATCACTCAACAATTATGTTTTAATTACTATTATGTGCCAATACTATTGGAAATATAAGAACAAAAATACGTAGACATTGTCCTTGTCTTTATGAAGTAGATGACCTACTGTTCTGTATTTTATTACTTTTGAGTAAAAGAATTTCCCTATAAACATCTCTCTACTTACTACCTGAAATAATATTTAGTATATTAAAAAAAGTGTGGAACATAGCTCCTTGGAACACAAACTACAAGGTCATGTGGAGTCAACGGTAGTTTCTGTATCCTTGCTTGTGTTGTGAATTCCCAAGGAAATTAGTTACATGGCAATATTTCTGATTTATGAATTTTTTCATAGCACCACTCTTGTAGATATAGATAATACTTGATTACCATTGCAATAAGTGCAGTTAACTTACATTTTTAATAGAGCACATATCAATATGTTACATTTATTTCAGAGACTGTATACAGATGCTGAAAATTTCTCCTGTGATGAGTAAGTCAGCAAAGTTCATTTACCAAACACACAAAACTGTTGCTTTCTTCCTTTTCTTGAGATATTTCTTGAGGACTTGTGACCTCTCAATTTTCATAGCTCCCAATAGAAATGGGATAACATTTTTTCCAACCACATGTTGCTATCCAAAATATACAAGAACTCATACAACTCAACAGCCAGAAACAAATAACCCAGTTTAAAAATGGGCAAAGAACTTGAACAGACATTTGCCCCAAGAAAACATACACATGGCCAACAGTTACATGAAAAGATGCTCACCATCACTAATCATCAGGGAATTGTAAACCAAAGCCACAATGAGATAACATATCACACCTATTAGTATTCTATTATGAAAAAGACAGTAAATACATGCTGGTGAGACTGTGAAGAAAAGTGACCCCTTTTACATTGTTGGTGGGAATGCAAACTGGTACCACCCTATGACAAACAGCATGGGGACTATGCAAAACTTAAAAACAGAACTACCATATGATCCAACAATCATACTTCTGGTTGTATATCTCAAGAAACTATAATCACTATCTAGAAGAGATTATCTGAACTCCTATGTTGTGGCATTATTCACAATAGCCAAGGTATAAAAACAACCTACTAAGTGTCTCTCAATAGATGCATGGATAGAGAAAATGTCACACACACACAATGGAATATTGTTCAACCTCATAAAAGAAGGAAATCCTGCCATTTGCAACAACGTGGATGAACCTGGAGTGCATTGTGCTAAATGAAATAAGCCAGGAGGAGAAGGAAAAAACTGTGTGGAATCACTCATATGTGTGGAATCTTAAAACAAACAAACAAACAACACAACAACAACAAAAAACCCAAAAAACTGACCTCATAGAAACAGATGGTAAAATAGTGTTTTCCAGGAGCTGAGGGTGGAACAAATAGAGAGATGCTGGTAAAATGCTACAAACTTTCAGTTATAAAAGGTCTGAGGACCTACTTAGTAACCCTAGTTGATTATACTGTATTGTTTAATAGAAATTTGCTAAGGGAGCAGAAATTAAGTGTTGTATCAAAAAAAAGGTAAATATGTGAGATGATGGATGTTTTAAGTAACTTGGTCGAAATACCTTCACAATGTATTCATGTATCAAACCATCATGTCATACTTTTTTTAAAAGATTTTATTTATTTTTAGAGAGAGGAAGAGAAACGTATGTTTGCCTCTTGTGCACTCCCAACTGGGGACCTGGCCCACAACCCAGGCATGTGCCCTGACTGGGAATTGAACCAGCGACCCTTTGGTTCACAGACCAGCACTAATTTCACTGAGCCACACCAGCCAGGGCCATCATGTCATAGTTTTACAGCACAATTTCATTTGTTAATCATAATTCAACAAAGCTAAAGATAATAGAGAGATTTGTCTGCAAAATCACTAAACTGAAGTTATTTTTTTCTTTTAAATTTATAGGTTGTATTTGTGTATACTACTTTATTTTGGTTACTTATATTTTAGACACATGGGTGTGGGGAAAGGGCAGGCAGAGAATATTTAAGCCACATGTAATCTCTTTTTCACCATTCTAGACTTCAAAAAAAACTCTAAATTATACTTCTAACAGTTCCCTCAGTGATTTTTAATATTAAAATATCATTAATCATTTAGTTCAATAAAAAAAAATTAAAGGCTTTTGGTAAGCGGTTCTGATATAGACTCTAAATTTATTCTAATAGGCTTAAAAAATCTCATTTCCCCCCAATGAAAAATAATATAATCAAAACTAGATTAAAAAAGAAAAAATTGACAGTAGGAGATACTCAAAGTAGAGCATGGATAACAGATATTTAGTAATATTTTACAAACATATGAAGAAAATTGCATTTCGTCAAAGCATGTTTGACATGATCATGTCAAAATATATTGCTTTCTCATGGATTGATATGATCCTAAAATCTTAATACACAAGAAACAGCCAACAATTTGAGTTTATACTGAAGTTTTTAATTTACTTCACTGAAAATATTTTTAAGTAAATATATAATTTTGCCTGAGCCATGGTGTTTTACCATTTGAGGGGCATTATCCTATGGTCCGAGAAGACACTGACTAGTTTAGATTAGGTTATAGTACAAATTCATAACTTCTTCAACGTATTGCTGCTTATTAGTGGTGTTGGTAGTACTGCTGTGGCTGGTGATGGCATTTTTCGTTACAAATTTCTCTACTTAGTAGAAGACAGATATTATTGCATTAAAACCTCATAACTTTGAGAAATAGATATTGGCATCCCGTCTTATAAATGACCAACTTCAGCTAAGAGAGATGAGATAATGTAACCAAAATGGGTAAGAGGGGACAGAGCCAGAACTGGAAACCCAGCTATACTGGGAGTGCTAGGACTGGAAAAATGCTACAGTGGAGGCCCTGAAGGAGTTTGGAAGGACAAACTACAGAATTGGGCAACGATTCCACCTAACTTTGCAGCAAAACAAATGATACCTGAGTTTCCATTTCAAATCGATTCATTTATGAGTCCATTCACATTCTATAAACAAGCTGTAACTCCATAAGCTAGAGTTCCCTGTGGGTGAGTATTCGACTACAAAAGTCCCCTCCTCTACCAATGCCATCACAATGTGCAAGTCAACGCGATCACTCCCGAGAAACCAGCTGGAGTCATGGTTTCATTTCGTCTGTTCATCTGTGCACCTACACATCCTTGTTCAAATACCCGGGTTCCTGGTAAATGTCAGTTACTTGGATGCACACGGTCTCACCCTGGAGAAATAGATCTCACCTTAGCAAGGGCAACAGTCAAGAAGAGAACAAACGCAGACAAACAGGGACCTCGTACCACACATGACCCCAAACGGAATTCAAACTTTTCTTCTGTGCATTGAAGGTCAGTTCAACAAAATCCTAATCTTGGACAATATTTGTCTGTCAAGTGTAAGGTCTTGAAAAATTCAGTTGTCTTTCAGGCATTGTTACAATCAACTGGATTGTTTAGCCACAAGTCCACACGATGCTTTGCTGATAAGTTAAAATAATATCTTAAGCATAAATTAGTCTCTTTCAACACCTTTTCTCTGCTATGAAAGATTTATGACATTAATTAAAAAGAGAAAAATCTATAGAAGACTTTTATCCCTTTACATAGACTTAGCAGCCATTAAAAGTACTTTCCAACTTACTAAAAGAAAAATAAAAAACAATCACAATATAGAAAGAATTGATTTTCTAAAGTTATAATACATTTTTTTTGTTTGTTTTGTTTTATATCATTAAACATTCAGGCTAAGCAAAGTTCCATAATGTGTTGCTTAAATTCAAAATGAAAACCTGTGAAACTCAACTTCCCTATAAATCACAGCCATGATTTTTCTCTTTTTTTCTTGAAGAGAGGAATGAACAAGAAGGAGGGAACAAGCCCAGGAGTGTTAAACTTTAGAAGACTGTTGTCACAGCATTTCTCCCAAGGGAAGGCCAAAATGTGACAACTACGCCAACCGCCTCAGGACCAGGAACAGAGTGTAAGCTCCTACATTTATGCACGGTCAGGAGAATATATATTATATAAGTGTAAGCTGGCCAATACTTTGGTTTAACTTTTACCTTCTGAAAATAAAACTGCATTAAAGAAGCAAAGGGTAGAAGTCACTTCTTGCATACAGATGTCTTACCTTCCAAAGTCTGATTAGAAAATCAATTGTTCTCACCTATGTTCATACCTCCCCCCAACCATTTAGACATTTATTATATTTTTCATAACCTTGCAGTTATTCCATACAAAAGAGAAAAGCTAGCAAAGAAACCTAAACAAATTAAACAGAGCCTATTCTTTGACATGCAAATGCGTTTTAGCTGAGCCCTACTGAGGTCCTATGTTTCATTATTATTAACAATGTCAAGCAACATTGGCCTGCTGGGAGTGTAGGTTTTACTCTTATTTTTCAATCTTACTCAAAACCCTTTACTGCATAATTTAAAAGGTGCAGCACCGCCTTTAGTTGTTGTTTCTTTAAAATTACAAACCACGAGCCCCATGGTGGCATTTTGCTAAATGGTTTTGCACATACTGGCTTTTGAACATGTATAGAATAAAAGTATACAATGAGAAGGAATCATCCCTTTTGGATGGTTATTCTCTTGTGTTGAAGCTTCAGAAGTGAAAAATGATCTGTCCTCTTTAATGGAACAAGTGAGTCCTCCCCCATTCAATTCAAGGCTGTCCTTTCATTCTGGGAGGCTTGCCCTGAATGGTACAATCCTGGAACCAGTTTCACAGTCAAATGTTCTCTCACTCCTCGCCAACAACCCCTCCTTTTACTGAGAAAGCCATTGATTAGGGATTATGTGGTGAGGACTTGCTGAAGGCTTCAATGGCATATTAAGGTATCTGCTTTCCCCCGTACCCTCTGGGGCTCTGTGAGCTTAATAGACTTGTCATGTGTGTTTGCAGTTTGCCAAAGCTTCTGGAAAACAATTCCCTTCGTAATAGGAAATGTTGAAGGGTACTCATGGGAGAAATGAAACCAGATATTTGAAAAAGAAGGGAGTTAGGAATATGAGTTTTATAAATAAATTTTAAAGTAGTTGTGTTTTGTTTAATAAGCTTTCAGAATAATAGATTAACATGGTCAAATTTTTCTGTCAAGATGGACAGGGTAGTCATTGAGGAGCAGGGCCAGGCCCCTGGTGAGTGTCCATTAAATCTCTACTATTATTGTTAGGTTTCCCCTTATGTAGGAGTCACTGTAAACACATCATGAGGATTTGGAATATAATCACTTTAAGAGGAACCCTGACTATAAAAAATTTCTATAAAATTTATAGAAAACAAATAAAGACTTAGATTCTAGAATCATACCTGAAATTAATAGTCAATATGGGAAATGATACTTTACATCCACTAAGATGGCTATAATCAAAGAGACAAAAAAAGTGTTTGTGAGTATGTGGAGAGATTAAATCCACATGCATTGCTAGCAAGATTGTATAATGGTATGAACACTCAGAAAACAGTTAGGTAGTTCCTCAAAATGTTAAACATAATAACCACATGAGTCAGCAATTCCACCCCTATGTATTTAATAAAGAGAAAAGAAAATGCATGTTCACACAACAACTTGTATGTGAATATTCATAACACCATTATTCATAACAGCCCCGAAGTAGAAACAATCAAAATATTCCACTGATGAATGGAGAAAAAAATTGGCATTATCTATATGATGGCCTATTATTTGGTGATAAAAAAGGAAATAATGATACATAATACAACATAAATGAATCCAGAAAACATTATGATAAGGGGAGAAAGCCAGATACAAAGGATGAAGGGAAGGAAAGAAGGTAGAAAGGGGAGAGAGAGAGGAAAAATAAAGTGGTAAGGGAGAAAAGGAAGGAAAAGAGAGAGTTGACATTAATTGCTGAGTATATGGCCTTTCTCAGCAAAAAAATAAAATGTTTTTGCAGAAAGCAGTACACTGAGTTATAGAGATAAATTGTTATGTGGAAATTCAGGCACCAAGGATAGTAGGTGATAAAAATAATTGAAAAAAGAGTTTCCTGATAGACCTCAGATGGCCCCACAGTCCATGAGTTGCCTTTTTCGGGTCTTATCTTTTCCCTGTCTGTTTTTGGTCTAAGCACACGTTCTATTTCTGATTTCATACTGTTGTTGGTCATGAAAGTGACACTGGCAAGTACCATGATTTTGATGACCAAGACTTGCCTCTCCCTTTCAGAGTCTCAGATTCTGGTGTAGCCAGGGTCTTAGTTTCTTGAGGCAAAAAAATATGTTTTGACTTCCAGACTGAAGGCCTCAGAAAACCTGCAGCTCAGATCCACCCACCCCCTTCCTCCAGCTCTCCACCCTTGGTGTGCCAACAGAGCATGAAGGAATGGAGGCCCATGGCATTCCCTTCCTGGTCCCTAGTAGGCATTTATATCAGGAGACATTTGTTGATGATGGGTCTAATCTGTTGAGAAGCTACAATGACTCCAGCAAGACTGAAGGTAGGAAAAGGAGGTTGAAGGCTGTAGTAATCCAGGCAGGAAGTAGAGCGGGTGAGAAACCATTCAGTGTGTGAGTATGTGGGCAGTGTGGGTGAGGGGTGGCAAATTGGAAAAATAGAGGAAGGTATAGTCAGGGAGGAGGGAATAAGCTCTTTGCCTTGAATGCCCAAGGAGATGATGATGCCAAATGAGATGATAAGATATAAAAGGGCGGGGGGGTGTTTCACGGTGTGGAGGGCGCATAGAGTCAGAAAAGCCTGCAGGTCTTTGGGTTGAGAGTGAGCAGCAGTAGCTAGAATTCTGAGTGGAGACAGCCTTTTTAAGGCCAATTATTTTCTTTGAAACAGCATGTGGAAAAAATGTATGACCTGATACATGAAATGAGGACCTTACACAGCATATCCAATTAGGGGGGGATGAGAAAAAACTGAAGGGAGGAGAGTGATAATCTACCAATAAAGAAATAACTTTTCACCCCTGTCAGTCTATTCAATGAGGCCCATGGAAATGGTTTTTGATTATGTTCAGCGGTTTCCTACAGCAAAATGAGTCACTGACATCTACTGGGTTAGAAGCTGATTTTCTCTGAACTACTAGATTTAAGTTTAACAGTCCTATGGGTAGAGTATAATGAGCCTGGGGTGACTTTGAACACCACATGGGTCAGACTTCAATGATTTGGGGCCCCAACCCAGACCGCCTTCTGTGTTGAAGCTGTCTTAAACCATCCTGTCTCAGGCAGAGCCCAGCTTTCAAGTCAATTCCAGAGGGGGCTGTACAATTAGTACTCATAAAGAAGACAGAATACCTTAAAGGTGTCCTGGTGTTTGTAAGTAGGTACGCCTGGTTGGACATGGGTGGGAAGGTACGGAATTAGGCAAGTCTCTATTATGGGAATTTAAAAAATGTGAAGCTTCTAAAATCGAACAAGTGCTTTGGGCCAACTAGGAATTCAAATGTCGAGAAAGATACAATGACAGGAAGCTCTGACCACAGGTCGAAGTCCAAATGAGAACAGTACTGAAGGTGCAAGTGAATATCTACTGGACTTTGTACCTATATTTGCAGACACAGAGAAAAGTCACCATCAACATCAGCATCCTGAAACACAAGATCCCCTGACAAATGAATCACAAGTGTTTGTCACAGCCAAACACCAATGACAAAAATCTGGAACAGAGAAAAGTAATGAGCAAAAATACAAGGTCAATCATTTATTATCAGTTAGATGGTCTGCTTAATTAACGTTATAAATGGCCATTGTTAAATTTAAAACGGCTGTGTGTTTCTTCACTTGTATGTTAATTTCATACCTTTCACTGCAGGAATCCAATTAGTTTCTACTTCTATAGTTAATCCAAAAAAATATTAGATAATTAAATTAACTCTTGAAAAATAGTCCAGCCAGATTCCCAACACATTAACTTACATAATGCTCTCCCCTCACTTATTTATTAATGTATTGTATGTTATTTTCATCTATAGATATTAACTGAGATTTCATAATTATTTGCAACATCTAAAAGTCTCTGCCTAGTAATAAACTGGGTATTTTCCCTTAGATTAGGATTTGATGAATGTTACTGAAATTGTCCAGCCCTAGGATGAAAAGGCAAAGCATGTCTATGGAGATCAGTTTGTAGCTCTTCTATATCTTTATTAAAATAATGTTCAAGTAGCATTTTTAGCTTTCCAGATGACACATATACTCAGGC